>JAPYZE010000420.1:0-41135 GCA_030522805.1 Leptomastidea abnormis
CAGTTATCTATCACAGCTGCAACAACTGCACAACCACAGCAAGATGAAGGCCTTCGTCGCTACCCTCCTGCTCGCGGCTCTCTCCGTCGCCCACGCCGTCCCATCGTACTACGCCCCGGGCGCTGCCCTCGCCGGGCCCATCACCGGACCCAACTCGCTCACCGGACCCGCCAACGGACCCTCGGCCCTCGCCGGACCAGTTGTCGGACCCGCTCGCATCTCCGGAGCCGTGGACCTCGGCGCCGTCGTCACCGGAGCCGTAGCTGGTCCCTCCTCCGTCCAGGGTAGCATCGCCGCTCCCACCGCCATCACCGGGCCCTACGCTCCCTACGGACCCATCGGACCAGTTCCCGGACCCTACCCAGCTCCTTACGCTGCGCCTTACCCTGCACCCTACCCTGCTTATCGCTGGACCATCTGGTGTGATTAAGGCCGCCGGACCTCTGGGACCCTACCCTGGACCTTACTACTAAGCTTTGACTGTCTGACTGTATATGACTGGAGATGGGATCAAGATGGACAAGCAAACGAGTCAGCGAGCTTATACGAAAATAACATTATAGGGGACCAAAACAGCGCCACAGAATTGAATGTTAAGACTTAGTGAGTTGGCTATTAGGCCATGGTGATATATCCGATAAGTGTTCGCCTAATATTGAATGACGCGTATAGCTTATTGTCTGTCTTATTCCTCACTTTTGTACAAAAAATAAAACTATGTAAAAATTACCACTGCTATCTTATTCACATGTACTTTCTATTATACTACTTCCAATAGAAAACAATAAAATATATATTGACGTAGTCAATACTATTAAATTTCTTCTCTTTTTTTCTTGCTTCATCTTTCCAATGCCATAAATTACTAACATTTATAAATTTTAATTTAATTTTAACAATAACAAATATTTTGATAAAATTTTTTAATATTATAATTTTCTTAAATACTATATGCTATTATTAAAAAAAAAAAAAATACTTAAGTGCTTATACTTCGTTTTCTATTACATAACATTTATTTAACAATAACAAAATAATTTGTTTTTATAAATTCACATGCACAGTCAAAACAAAAATATTAAATTTTCAGTGATTTTATAATAAATTATAAACTAATTTTGCATTTTTATAGTAGTGCATTTCGAGTTCAAGGCCAAATCTAAAAAGCCTACTATTTATTTTGTTCATAAAGTAATACTTAGCATTCCATTACTATTACAAACTGTATCCTATAACATTAACACATATTTATGATAATTTATAGTGTCACAAGCAAAAGCTTTTCATTCATCAATAAATACGTTCTAAATTTTTTTGTTATTTTTTTTTCTCTTAAGAAAAATAATTTCAAGGTTGTTTAATCGATCATTAATCAATATGTAATAAACTGAAAGCTTGTTACATTATATTTATTATACATTCAATATTATATTGAATTCTAAAAACTACAAGCAATTACCTATTATCAAAATTTTTTAAATGTTTTTTTAATTCTTAGAAATAAAAATATTCTATTTCAAATTTAAATGTCATGGATTTCTCTAATTAATATATTAGCTACTTGATCTGTAAATATAAGATATACAGCTGTGTTATTGCTATAACTAATCTCAGTTAACAATTCAACGTGCAAAAAGCTTATTATTCGCATTACAATTTTAATATTTTTATCAAACTCAAACGTCTTGCTCTTTTTGTCAATAATAAACGTCTGCGACGTTGGACCATCTGTTTTTTATAAATCATCATTTCTATTGAAAATATAATCAAGCTCATCAATACACCAATCATCCAAATAACTAAAATCGGCAAAACGTGATATAAATTTATATAAATAATATCATTCTCAGGTTTTTCAGGCTCTTTGCTGATGTATTCTTTATTGAGCTGATTTATTATTCCCATTTCTTGGAGACGAATGATCCTACAAACAAACGAAAAATTTAAAATTTTAATAAATTTAATGACAAATTTTTATTAAAATGATACTAACATGTAATTAAGTTTTCTGGTGTAGGGACTATTTTTTGGTAAAATAATAGCTAATCGCTCAGTTAGTTGTGTATTTATTGAATCCATGGGGCATAAAATTTCGTCAGATTCTGTCTTGTAATATCTTGACAGCATAAATAATGCGGCATTTTCATTACATACCTAGATATATTTATAACAAAAATATTTACAAAAAAATTTGTAATCTTATTGATACAATTATAATAAGAATAATTACCATATTTAATGCATCATTTGACAATCTCGGTAAATCATCTCTAGGAATTATTCGAGATTCAAGTGGCTTTTTTAACCAAAAGTCAGGATCCTATTAAATTAAATATTAATAAAATTTATTCTCAATTAATCATTGACTTAAAATTAAAAAAAAAATAAAATATTTTACCTCTAAATATTCGTCAGCGGTGTACTTAAGAGTTACTATTTTATAATCAGTATTATTAAAAAATTCATCAACGTTAGCGAATGGCAATTTTGTCGTTAAAACAGTAATATAGCTCGTTATTGCCGCTGAGTAAACATAGAAGATATTTAACGATAAAAAAAATATCGTTAAAAAAATAATTTTCATCAGCCGATCAGAGAAAAATGTGTCATCTTAAAAATCAAATAAATTATTTATTTTAAGAATTTACACTTATATGACAATGTAAAATTAAAACTTATATATACCTGCTATTGGTTGCTGGCAATAAATCGTCCATATATAAAATAATTGTCTAGGCAATTTACGAAAACTAAAACTTTTTTGTTTTGAATAATATTTAATTATAACTATACAAATCGAAATTATAATCATAATTAAAAACATCAAAATCCAAATGGTTATTGAAAACACCTATAATATATTAAATAAAATATTAAAAAATACTTGACTTTTAAAAATACAACCTTATACTTGTATTAATATAAAGTTTGTATATTATACCTTAAAATAAGCAGTCCAATTAATATTAGGGGTTTTCGGTAATTTAGCATAAATTTGATAACGACCTCTTACTAAACTAACAGAAAAATCAATTAATCTAACTCGTCTTGAAGTCATGGACATTAGATAAAGGCCCATATCAGCTTTATTATCTTGTATTAATTTAAAAGCGCTAGAATATGCTTTGTTGGTATCATTGAAAGTTACATGTCTATTTGTTTCAGCTGTTACATTAACTGTCATGTGAGTTAATTTTTGCAAATCTTTTAATAAGGATTCAAGATACTTATAAGTTGTTGGTATATTTTCTCCTTTTTTTGGACTTCTCACCTGTGAAATAATATAAGCTATAATAGTCAATCAGAATCAGAATAAAAAGGTTTTATTTTTTTGGGTTTCTCTTTCTCCCTCAAATAATATAAGAAATAAATTAAAATCAGCAACAGCAATAAAATACCTTATTAACTTTGAGAGTAACCCCTTTAAAATCAAACGGCTCAGACAGTCTTTTCCAATCGATGACATCAAGTTTGCTATCATCTCGCCAAATTGCCACGTCTATCACCACAGTTTTACCATCTGATCTTGAATAATATCGTTTAACTCGTGAACTGTTAAAACAACGTACCAAGACTTGAGATTGTATGTCTAGGCCCATTGGATTGCCTTTAGGTTTTTCGCAGTTAAGCTCAGGACGATCTGCCATAAGTAAAAGCCAAACATGATGTGCAGTTAACCGATCTTTACTTGTTATGGAACGAAGATACTCAAAGTCTTGGACTTCATTTATAGGTAATACGAAAAGTGGACTGGTTATTGATTTTTTTTCAAGTTGAACTGTCATATCGAGCTGATCACGGGTTATAGATTGTGACAATATGTTTAGACGTGATAAGTATTTAATAGTGTCTAAGAATAGTTTTTGGTATTCCCAATCTAGAATAAAATTTTGAAATTTAGTATTATTGGATAGGTTGATGAACTTAGTTTTTAAATTTTAAAATAAAATTTTTATGTATTACTGATGTTATTTCCTGGATAGACCATAGTTACTCCTGATGATTTATATAAATTTCTGACCTCCGCTATAAAGGGAGAAAAATTATGGATTCCGTATAAGGAGGCATTGCAGGTGTTGAAAAAAATTAAAAATGATAAAATGTAATTAATAGTTAAATAAATTTTTAACATTTTGATAATTTTTTGTTTCTTGCTTAAAATGCAGTCAAAGACACATTACATTGTTACAAACGGTATTACTTGTAGGCACTTTAGTGGTCCGTTAAAAACTAAAACGAATGCAGAAAATAAAAATATAATAGATCTATAGGTATGTACATTTCAATATATGCTTGTAGTCCATTTACTACATTAGTTTTACGACTTAATTTTTTTTATCATCGATAATGGAAAAATAAATGTCTCCATGTGTTACAAAATATTTATTGTAGATTTTTAAAGTGATAGAATAATATAAAAATGTATTTTTAAATTAAAATAATTGAAAAATTACTATATCCATTCAATCACAAAAACAAATCTTTTTATTTATTTAAAGTTACAGTACAAGCATAAATTTAAAAGGAAAATAATGTAATGCAACCTTATAATAACTTAAAATTTCACGCCTTGTAATACCTATATAGTGTGTTACAAAAAAGTGTAATGCTGACATATAACATTATAATAAATAAAATGTGAAATCATTGATATATTATTGTAAATAACCAAACTATATATGTGTACTTTTTAAATATAATTAATAAACAAAAGGCGTTGGTCTTATTGTAAATAAGCGTTTGCGTCGACGTTGGTTGGCCAACTGTTTTTTGTGAATCAAAATTTCCACTGACAGTATAATCAAACTAATTATCACACCAATCATCCAAATAACTAAGATCGGCAAAACTTGATATAAGTTTATGTGTATAGTCTGATTGTCAATTTTCTCCGGTTTATTAGTGATATATTGTTTATTTAGTTTTTCTATTATTCCCAGTTCGTGTAAACGAATGATCCTATAAAAGAAAAATAAACTTTTTTTTTAAATCGTAAAATATAATTTTATATGATAAATTAATTAATAAAAATGAAATTAACATGCGATTTAATATTTTTTTATAAGGACTATTTTTTGGAAGAATAATCGACATCCGTTCGGTTAATGGTACTTTTATTGTAGATATAGGACAAAGATATTCATTACTTTCTTCCTTGAAATATCTCCTATTCATGAATAAACCAATATCATCATTGCACACCTATAATAAATTTTATACTCTTTTTTTATATAAAATCGATTAACTTTTTTCTAAATATTATAGATTAAAAAATCATATGATGTAAATTTTTGTCATTACTTATGGCAATAGTCATTTAATCAAAAATTAATTTTTGCAATAATTACCATTTTCAAACCATCGTGTGATGATCTTGGTAATTTATTAATATCGTCATAGACCATTTTAGATTCAAGCGCCTCTTTTAACCAAAAATTGGGATCCTATATTAAAAATTATACACTAATTATCATGTAATTTTGATCAATAAAATATTATTTAATACTTTTTTTAAATAAAAAAAAGTCTTACTGCTAAATATTCGTCAGCGGTGTATTTAAGAGTTAAAACTTTGTAATCAGCATGATTAAAAAATTCCTTGTAGTTGGTGAACGGCAATTTTTTCGTTAAAATAGTAATATAGCTTGTTATTGCGGCTGAGTAAATATAGTAGACATTAACAGCCAAAAGAAATGCCGTAAGATAAATGATTTTCATCAATCGATTAGAGAAAAATGAGCTTCCTTAAAAATCAAATAAATTATTTTTATATCGTTAATAATAATATTCCAATCTATTTGTATACCTGCTATGTGTTGCTGACAATAAATAGTCCATATATAAAATAACTGCTTGGGCACATTGTAGAAGCTGGGACTATTTTGTTTTATATAATATTTAATTATGAGTATACACGTTAAGATGATTATCATCATTATTATCATTAAAATCCAAACGTCCGGAGTAAAGACCTAAAATGAAATAAAATAAAAATAATAAATAATTTCCAGTATGAATTTAATTGCAGAAATTTTTATACAACATAAATACCTTGAAATATGAAGTCCAATTAATATTAGGTGTTTCCGGTAATTTTACATAAATTCGATAACGACCTTTTGTTAAACTCACAGCAAATTCAACGTATTTTGATCGTCTTAATGTCATGGATGTTAAAAATAAACCGATATCCGCACCATTATTTTTTATAAATTGTATAACGCCGTAATACTCGTTGCTTGTATAATTAAAATATCCTTGTCTTGTTGTTTCTAACGTTACATTTATTTTAAAGCCTCCCATCTGCATAAGATCTTTAAGAAAAGCTTCGAGATATAGATTTGTTTTTGTTACGAAACCTTCATTTTTAAACTAAAAATAAATATCAATATAATAATATTAATAATATAAAAAATTTTTCTAATTGTTTAAATTTATATAAATTTATGAATCTTTTTTAAATTTAAATTAACTCACTGATTTTAAAAATAATCAATCGTATAAATATAATACCTTGGCAACTCTAACAGTGACCCCCTTAAGATCAAAAGGTTCAAATAGCCTTTTCCAATCAATAACATCGAGTTTGCTGTTATCTTGCCAAACAGCCACGTCTGCAACTACAGTCTTGTTATCCACTCTAGAATAGTATCGCCTGATTCGCGAACTATTAAAACAACGTACAAGAACTTTAGATTGCACGTCAAGACCCATAGGATTACCCTGTGGTTTCTCACAATTAAGATCCGAACGATCTGCCATAAGCAACAACCAAACGAGACGTGCACTTAAACGTCCTTTACTGGTAGCAGCTCGGAAATACTCAAAGTCTTGTGGCTCGTTTACGAAGAGGACAAAAAGTGGACTGGTTGTTGAATTCATTTCGAGTTCAACTGCTTTAGCGAGTTGATCTCGGGTTATAGATTGCGATGATACTTTTATGTGTGAAAAATATTTTATACTGTTCAGAATTATTTTTTGATCTTCCCAGTCTGAGATAAAAATTTTTGTTGTAGTAATGATACTTAATTAGAATTTTTTTTAATTTATTTTAATTAAGAAATAATTTATGTTACCCATGTTGTTTTCTGGATGAATAAATGTTACTCCTGATGACCTGTATAAATTTCTGACCTCCTCTATAAAGGGAGAAAAGTTACGTATTCCGTATAAGGAGGCATGGCTGGTTTTGGATGAATAAAAAAATGTCAAAATGTTAATAATAATAATAACAATCAAACGTAATGACATTATAAAAATTTTAAAATACGTATTTTTACATAGGGTTACCACTTGCTACCCGTTGCTAACTAAAAGTAAAAAATTCAAAAGGTTTTATACTAATCCAGTTTTCTTATCGGGTATAAAAGTTTTAGATCTGTAATCCACGTGTGCGCTATGTAATATAACATTACAATCCATTACGTGCATTAGTTTTACGACCAGGTTTTATACTTATCGAAAATAAAAAAAAAGTATTTTAAAATATTTACTTTATATAATTGTAGTTCAATACCTTATGAAATAAAACAATTACAATTTTGTAACACATTTATTAACACACTAAACTATAATTGTAAAAACTTTTTTTTTTTAAATTTAAAAATAAAATAAATAAATTTTGAAACAATAAAAATCATTTTATTTTACTTTTAAATCACATTTCAATATTCATTCAACATATACCTTAGCTCTTAAAATATATTTTAACACTTAAAATTCTATGAAAAACTTGTTATATAGCAGCTTATACAGTAGAAACTGTGATTTCTTGCTCTAGTTATATATTACGTATTCAAGTGTTGCATTCAAATTAACCAAAAGCTCAGAAGCTAAAAAATCTTACAATATACCAACTAACGAACATATAGCTTTGTACATATAAATGTATGCAAATATCTAAGAAAGCCGAAATAATATATTTCATTGTTAAATAAAAAAGACAAAAAGAAAAAAAATTGTTATAATATGGCATATATTAAAATAATAGATATCAAGATAAAATGTAAAGTATTTTAGATACATATTACGTAATTATATTTAATTCCTAGGAAACATAAATTATCAAATGTTAAACATTTTTTTATCCAAATTTCCTAATATATCACATATATATTCACGTAGTATGATCGTTTTATACTGATTACAAGTAAAACGTACATACTTAGCAGCAATAATAGCAGCAGTGCGGCTTATGCTCAAAGAAAATAGCTCTATTTAACGTGATTAACCGAAATACACAATGTATAAGTAATATATAAGTATGTTATAATAAATCCTTTCAAATTAGCCTATGTGCGTGAGCCATGTACGCGCATATTTTGCATATATACGACTGTACTGTTGGAAACCAAATGAATGTTGTGACATAGTAAGGTATATAATGTAATCTTATATTTACCTACCTACTTGTTTGTTTCTCCTTTAAAATAAAAAAAAAAAAAAAAGAAATTCTTATTCTTGAGAGTGATAAAGTATATTGTGAAAAGAAAAATTGTATCTTAATGATCTAACTTGAATAATATTTGAAGTTTTTAAGCATATCAATTTTTTATAACATACTTGTTGATGATACACGTGAAAAGAAAATGAAAAAAAATCTTCAATGATACAGTAGTACCACTTGATATATAAACTAAAATTTAGCTCCACTTTATTATCCATTTTATAGACACAATTTATATTTCATACAATACAAAAACTTTTATTAATTTAAATATAAAAAAAAAAAAATTAATAACACCAAAGTAAATATATCCCATCATCATAATTTTAATTCCTTCCAACCAAAAAAATTTTTGCACACCTGCATTTTAGCAGTAAGTATGTACGTACAGCGATATATATCTCATTGCAAAAGGATATAGGTACAGTACTTACACATAGATGAACGGGGCAGGAGGAGAAGGTACATAGATAGATGAGTGCGGTACCAAAAAGAAGGGGCAAAAAGAGGCGCCGCGCAGGTTTTATATACAACGGCGGCGGACGGTGTTGAGGATAGCCGCAGCGCTGTGGCAGCTCCCAACCAACAACCCAACGCGCATCGACGATCGACGACGCCTGCCAGTCCGCCGCGCCGAGCGAGGCGCAGCAGAGGGACACGCGCGCGACGAGCCCGTTTTAATACCGCACCTCTTTTTCTTCCTATCTCGTCATCTATAAGTACTGCTGCTGTTGATCTCGTTTACTCCTCCATCGTCATATACATATACACCAATTTAAGCTAATCTCTAATCTAATATAATCGTGGGGGAACAAGGCACCCGGAGATTTACATACACACATATAATGGCTTCCTTGGTTGCGGATTACGGAACGTCTTCAGGCTCGGAAGATGAAGCTTCGGAGTCCGAGTCGTAAGTACATCATTACTCTTTATTGTAGAATAAAAAAAAATTTAGTATAGCTGGCTAACTCTGGCACTCCCAATTTTTACACACCCTGACCTTTAATAGCTATATATATATATATATATATGCCACCGCCGCCTCCCTTTACATATGTATATGTATATACAACACACGTATTGTTATTTTTTTCTAACCTCTCGCGTCTGTTGCCAACAATTCTTTCTTTTCTGGTCTTTCTACGCGGCTCCCCTCTTTTCTCAAGCACATAAATTTGCATTTGTATATATATGTACATACCTATTCCAAAGTGTATATATCATCTGCGGTTCGCGACACGTCATTCGCTGCTCTCCAAAGTATAAAAACAGCATCATTCGCGCGAGCCTTGAAAGTTTGTACCACTTTATATACTTATACTGTACTGCTCCGATTTTGATTTACGCGTCTTGTTATACGAGTACTTACTCTCGGTATACTCTTATATATTCCCAAATGAGGATGGTCGAGTTTCGTTATATTACGTTTTTTTTTTTGGTCATTCATTAAAAAAAAAAAAATAGAATTATGTAATTTTTTTAACGACGAGTTGCTACGGCTAACGCTTAAAACGATTGCCTGCGTGTAGGATATGTACTTACAAGATGAAAGATGTTTTTTTAAAGCTCCTGCATGTTGCGTTTCCTTATAAACGTTGCGTAAGATAATGTGGTTTGCAGAAAAATATAAAAAAAATAAGTCTCTGGACTTTCTAAATGATTTTTTACTTACGTATCGTTTTCTTGCTCGAATTTTCGATGTATAACTTGTAATTGATTTTCAAGTGGTAATATAAATTATTTTATTTGTAATGATGCTGGACTAGGCGTTGTTTTGATTTTTTTATTTAAATTCTCACACATATGGATAGATAACCTTTATGTTATTTATTAATTATTTAAAAATTTAAATAATTTAACAGTCTATAGAATAGTCTATAAATTATTAAAATGTAAAGAAAATGCACAAAAATAAATGAAGAAAATTTTTAAATTATTTTACATTGATGAAAAAGAATGAAACAGTAGTATTAATTTTTCTTTTCAAATTTTACAATTTGAAATTATTTTTTTTAATTTATAGACTATTAAATAAATCAAATAAAACTAAGCCATTTCTGTGTAATCTGATCTTGCCTAACTGGTAGTTCTAAGGATGAAGTGGAAGAAGAGGAAACTTCTAAGAATGGAAATGATGATACCCAGAAAGATACAGCTTCCAATAAAAAGCTTCCGTTGCCTACACCTGATTTTAATGGTACACCCGCCATGAAAACTTCAGTCTTCATTAATCCATTTGTTGAGGCTGAGAAAGCCAAAAGTGCTATACTTGAAAAACATGTAAAGATGACTCCTACCTTAGATGATACAAAAATGATAAATGGTAGAAAAATCTGCTGGAATTACCGTAAGGGAAGATGTCGGTTTGGTCATAACTGTACCTTTGCTCATGATTCTGATCTACATCGATCTGCTGCTGAGTTAGAAGCTCTTCGTGCTCCACAAGAAACTGTTATATGTCAGACCCAATATAATGCGCAATTAGGTATGAATGATGAGGAAGAAGTAGACCAGGAGAACAACCAAATGCACAAGCGTAAAAAGAGGCCAGGTCTAAGTCAAACTCTTATTCCAGGAAAAAAAGTTATAAAAATGTACAAAGCACAACAAGCTAAGGCAATTAGTAGATAAACTTTAAGATATTTAAGATATTTATTCAGTTTCTTAAATATTTATAACATCACCTGAGTGGTGAAGAAATTTTTATAAACATGGACACTTTTTTGCTTTGAAATAAAGCGCTTCTATCTATAGGATTAAAAACAAAAAAAAACTAAGCAATACTAAGGTATAATATAGTCAGACATTTATAAAATATTTAAAAGTATATAACTTATACTTTTTATTAAATAATACTGTACATTTTGTGATTTAGAAATATACAAACAGTTACTATGCAAAACATTTTTTTGTTTAAATTATTATAAAGTAAAAGTTATAAAATTATTATAATTAGATTAAAGTTGAATTGTTGATAATTTTTTATCGTTTATATTACAAAATGTAATATAATATAATTGGATATTTATTTTAAAGTAACAAAAAGTGTCCTTGTTGACATTGTCAATATTGGTTGTCAATAGTTCTTCATTGCAAGTTAATATTATAAATAGTAAAAATCAGTTTTCCATGTTAAAAGCAATTTGAAAAAAATGCTTTATCATTTTTACAAGTCAGTTCTACATCTTCAAGAATTTTTTTCTTTTTCCATAGAATAATCATTAAAAATCACAAAAGTGATATGAAAGTCAACTTTTCCAAAGGATCTCCTTTTTATGAATCAAAATATTAAAATTATACAAATTTTACTAATACAAACACCAAACTAATAAGTGTATTTATAAATATTTACTGGTAACTAATTGTGAAAGCAAATAAACAGTCTTCTCATATTTCTCAAATACTCTAAACTTGAAGTAAATAACTATTTAGACTGAAAAAAACAGTGTAGAACTGTCTTTTGAAACATAAATACAAACCAGAAAACATTAATTATACATACTATGACCTTCCTGTGACGGAAAGTGGTTTATACATATTTATTATAAGTTTGAAGTCTACCTTTTTTTATTTTGTTTTAAAAATTAATATTTAGTGATCAACTATGTAAAGATTTAAATTAATTGTGAAAATTTTAGTAAACTTAGACTATAACAGAAGAGCATATTATTTTTATACAGAATGTATGTAATGCTTTTTTGTTGTATTTCATCCTATCCATTGTAGCTTCCGTCATTGTTGGGTTAAATCTTAGATAGAAAAATCTTAACACTATACAGAATAATGTTGAGATCTCTTGTGATCTAATTCTTGTGTAATTTACAAGTTATACTTCCATATGTATTATTAACTTTGTATCTATAAAAATTGTTAAAAAAAAACGAAAGAAGAAAGTATCATACCTTTTTGCTATGTAATTTTTAATTTATAAAAAAAGATTTAATCAAACGTATACTAATAATAATTATATACTCGTTTTATATAAGATAATTGGTTTCTTCCCTGATTGAATAGTAACAAGTTCACTAAAATGAGTGAATCAATTTATTCTTATACTCGCTATTTATCATGTTATTTGTGATAAATATAATTTAAAATCTGTTCTGTGCAGAATTAAGTATTAGTAGAATTTTTTTACTTTGTTTTTTGAGTCACGAAAAACTAAGCGCAGGATGCTAGTCGTTAGAAGAAAAAAAAAATCGTACGAGTCTTTCAATAAAGAGTTTGCTAAAAACACATTTTGTACAAAAAAAAAAACGATGTTTGATATGGTTTTGTTACGCACCAATTATAAAAAAAAAAATCAGTGTTACAATATATTCTATATATTTCCGTAAAAATGTTTTTAATCATGTTCATTACATAGTCTTTTAAAACACAAAGTTTTCATTTGTGTAAGACTAAGCAATCGTTTCTACTTCCACGTCTCTAACTCTAAGCATGACAGAGTAACAAGCATTTAATGAATTAGAGCAACGGTAACCAAGTAGTCCCGCGGGACACTTGCAAGCAACTGCGTGTGTTCGCATTGCAATCGAAAGCATATGGCCTTTTATATATACTATAGTACAGCATCTAACGCGAGAGTAGACCGTTCGTTGCTCAATAAGGTCAAAATGGAAGCGTTAAGAAATTACATTAAGACAAAAATAAAAAAGCTAACAAAGTTATCTATACTCTGATGATATCCATTGTTATTCTCTATGCACTTATCTCGATAATTTATTAATAAATAAAATTTAAATCAATTTCAATTTTTTGTTATTACGTTCTTCAAAACCTTTTTGTGTACTCCAAATCCAATTAAAATTATTTACTCATTTTATTGGCTTAAGTTACAGTTGCCATGGAGCTTTAAAAGCGAAGCCTATGCTCTGCCTAATGATCTACGTTATTCCTACTCTTTTTTCTTTTAACTGGTCGACAACTTATTCGCCTGTAAAATAATCTATTAAAACTTGAAAAATTATTAATGTCATTGAAAAATTGCTTACTATTTTTATAAGATGAAGTTTTAAATTAACGTGTAATAATAATTTTTTTATCAATTTGGAAAATATAACGCGTTAAAAGAAATCAAAGTTACTTTTTTTATTTATTAAAAATAATTTCAAAGTTAATAGAAATTAAAAAATTTGAAAACACGCTCGGCTATTTATTTGAGTATAAGGAAAAAACGTAAAAAATACATGTATTCTTTTAGCGGACAAATGACATTTTATTTAATCACTATAAGTACAATATAAAGTCAGATAGCATGCACATTACAGTGCACATACATATTTTGACAAGTATTTTCATTGCAACATTCTTGAAAATATAATGATTCCTATATCGTTTTCTTTATTTTCTCTTTGCGTCACAGGCACTTTGTCAGTTGTCTATGCCAGAAGTTAAAGAGTCTGTGATAGGTTACTTACTTTAGCATACATCAGATTTAATCATCACAGTAAAACACACTATAGAAGAAATATATTTTTTGGTTTTACACTGTGCACATATTATTATCTTTCTTAAAAAATATGTAATAACTGTTATGAAATTAATCACAGCACATTTCTTTTATTTTTCAAATGGCCATTACAAGTGGCTTTTTTCGTTTCAATCAATGAAACTAAATTCGAAATTCTTTTGAATTGACAAACTTTTAAATTAAAATATATGCTTGACAGTGGCTTTGTTTTTTATTACATAATTCGTTTTTTTTTTTTTAATTTTTTGTATAAATTTACAAAGTGACAAAGTCTCAAATAGGTACATATTTTTTCCATGATAATATTTTTAATATTTTAAATAGTTTTTCAATTTTTATCGTTGGTATAAATTTACTCGAAATGGTTTTATGAATATTATATTTTTATGTTCTTTACATTTTACTGTTTTAATAAAATGTCAATTATATCAACTTTTAATACACTTGCATTATGACCATTTGATCTAAGCAAAGCTCAAAATATTCAATATTAACAAAACAATTGAAAATTTACTTAATATATAACATATTTGAAGATTGTTGTTTTCTATTGATGATGTCATTAACATATATAAGTGTTAAGTATACTCCTAAATAAAATTTTCCACAATACTTTGTCTAAATTTATTAACTTTTTAAATTCTATTTTTAAAATCATAATCATATAAATATCGAGAGAACGTGTTTTTTATTTGTTATCATTGTCACGCAGTTAATAAAAATGTTCTTGGTAAAAATCACAGTAAACCCAGATTAATTGCAAAGGTTGTCAATTAAAAAATTGCAATTGAAACCTTTCAATTTAGGTAAAAATCGAAGATTGATATAAAACTGATATTTTTCACGAAGAATATGTGTTTGTAACGATTTCACAGCTTATTTTACACTCATTCTTTACATAATATAAAAAGTCACTCGGATTTTAAAAAAAATTTTAAAATCAACGATTGATCATTAAAAACTTTTTTCAACAAAACATTGGTAAGAGCGAAGACGCTTTAACGAGCACACTATAATAAAATGTATTACAATTTGATTTACTTCATTAGAACTTGATACTATACTCGTGTAAGTAAAACAGTTGTTTGATTGCAAGTACAAAATAATATTAAATTAAGTACTTTGAGTGATTTTTAAAAATTGTATAGATATCACAACTGTTTTCTAATTTTAGTAGTTCATGATTATTATTTTTAAATTAGTCAAATCTAACATTGTAAATTTCGTCTCATTGTACGTGCATCTTCATGTTTTAACGTATTCCTAGTACCCCATTCAAAACAATTTTAAATAGTAGCCTGATTGTATAATGTAAAATCCTAAACAAATTATTATGCTAGTAGCTAAAAATTTTTCGAGCTATATATCACTAATTTTTCTTACAATATTAAAATTTTCTTAGAAGTATTACACTTTTAAAGCACATAAATATTAATAGTGTAATAAGAAAGAATATTTCAAATTTCCAAATAGAACTAGAAAAAACATAACGATACCTTGATCTAATTTTTTCAAGGTTACTATAACTACCCTAATATAAATCAAAACTATAGTCGTAGAGATTTACATTATTATTTTCTATTTCCCAGTATTAATTTTAGAGTAATCTAAATTAAATATCATCCATAGGAACATATTGTGAGGCTCATTCAACTATAAATTTATTTAGTGTAATACAAAAAATAAACGCTTTATAAGACTATGCAATTTTTACTTAAAAAAAAAAGATGATTTTTAACAATTTTGATGTTACATTAATACTAATACTGTACTAAATTACGGGGTATCGCTATAACATGTAGAGCAAATAAAAATTAAAATTCTGATAAGTATCAATGATATACCATTTGATTTTAGATTAAACAAAATAGATCGACAACTTTTTTTTTTCATTCGATCAATTTAATAATAATGCGCACATTTAAAGTACGTATCTAAAAAATCAATTAAACAAGTTAAAGATCAAAATAAGAAAAAATATTCTCAAAATAAAAATTGATTAAAATCTAAAAATAGTTTCGCATAATTCTCCTGTTGTAAAACATTACCAAAAAAAATTCCTCTGAACAACAGTTAATCCCATACTTTCTCAACATTTTTCAATAATTCAATAAAAAAAAATAGAGAAAAAAAAACATAGTCATTTTCATAATAACCTTGCTTATTAGTCTAAGATGATTAACTTTTTATTCAGCCTAATGATTTGTAGTGTAGTAGTAGTCTTAAATTAAACTTATAAGTCGATCGAGAGTTAACTTTGTCGTTGGCATGCGGGTCGTGCAGGGGGTTGAAGGGGGGAGGAGGGAAGAAGAGTAAGGATTGTTAGCTCACGCGGCCTACGAAGGAGTTGATGGCCGGGGCGCTGGCTCCCCCTGCTATTTAACGCCGTTGACGAGCTGCTGCTGCTGCTGCTCGGCGCCGGAGGGTTTGCCGTTCTCCTTGTCCTCGGTGGGTTTGGCCAGCTGACGACCATTCGGCTGACTCGCAACTTCTCTCGCGCAAGATGAGGCCTCGGGCCCTGGGTGAGCCAGACCATTGCTGGTGCCGTTTTGCTTAGCCAACACGCACTGGCCAATGCTGTCGGTACCATTTTTTAGCGGCCCGCCGCTCTTCTTTTCGACCCCAGTGCCAGTAGCCTCTCCAGCATTCGCCGTGCTTATCGCACCTACAGCAATCCCATGGACTATTTTAAAATCGTTCCCAAACATTCGCAAACAGTGCTTAGCACTTTTAAATTGCAGAAATGAAAGAGAGAGAGAGAGAGAGAGAGAGAGAGCTCTGTACAGTGCCAAATATTGTACTTACCGTTAAGATTGTGACAGTACTTATTGGTCTTGTGCCAGTCTTCGCGCAAACTCAAATTGAACATGCTGTAGTCGGGATTGCCAGTGACCTCCTTTTCAATGCTCAAGAATTGCGGCAGTATGTTCTGCAGCTTGTCGCTTGGTAGTGCGGTATACGTCTCCAGAAGCATCAGACCCTTGCATCTAAAGAAGACAAAACAATTTGGTCAATATCAAATAAAATTAATTATAAATTGAAAAAAATATTTAACTCACCTGGGATGTGCGGGTTCCCGATAGATGTCCAGTTGGAAATACTGGTTATTGATAAGGAAACAACGCCGACGCTTGAAAATCGTAAAGTGCGAATCGTCACGCTGAGCTAGCATGTTCAGATAATCCCTGTGGGTCAATTGAGTCTTAACTTCGACTACCTGACCGCACATCTTTGGTCGTCGAATTGTGTGAATGTAGGACCAGTGACCTAATTAAAAAAAAAAATCAAATAACTATTAATTTCTAAAAATTATTATAAAAAAATAAAAAGAAAATTAAAAAAAATAAAGTCTTACCTTTCTGTCCACGTTTCCTAAGCCGAGCTTGAGTCTTAGGATTACTACTCTGTAAATAATTGTGTACAACGTCAAAGTCCTGGAACGGCGGAAAGGCATTATCAGGCGGTAACGGTCCTTTAACGAGGAACTTAACTTTACGACTACTAGCACGTAATCGATCGCCAGTATCAATACCAAGCTTTTGACAAACAGCCTCGATCATACGACATATTTTACTTTCGAAATCTTGTGAATTATCAATTACATCGAAATATGGATGTCCGACCCATGCTGACGCTGCTTTATAATCAAGTTCACGTGCCAAACCAATACCTTCCGAGCGACAAGCGTGATCTTCGGTCGAATAAAAATCTTCGGCACCGTTTGCTGCTGATACCATGTGAATTATTTGATTGTAACGATTGTCACGTAATTCAACGTTATTCCAACCATTTGATGCCATCATTAATTCCCATTTGTCCTTCGAGATAACTGAAATATATAGAGAAAAGATGAAAAAAAAAGTCATGAATATCATATATATAAAAGGATAAACCTCATACACATCATCTATATATAAATTCAAGTTTACAAAAACAAAAAGAAAACAAAAAAAAAACTTATTTCACCTGAATTATAACAACGACTTTTTGTGCGCATTTGTCGCGAATGTCTCTCGTCACACGCGCGCGTGCAAGAGAGCATATTCGACTAATTGACCAGAGATTTATACTTGAGCTACATACTTATATCTTTGACTCAAAGAAAAGTATAGTATACATAGAGATAGGGATAGAAAAAGGAGAAAGAGGAGACACAAACAAGTTGGTAGAGGCGGCTCCTTTTTCAACTAAAAACCGGCTTAGCAAGACTGCTGTTTTTTTTTTTCTTTTAGAATAACATACATAGGATACGTTTATGTATAGGTACATCAAGCGCGTTGTTAGTTTCGCAAACGCTAATTGGATTATCGCGCAAGCTACATATACTACTATTCCTGCTTCTGATGGTATATATATATATATATATATATATATATATATATATATATATATATACATATATAGCTTTTTAAAAAGCTTAGATCTTCTTGACGGTCATTGCCGATCCCGGTATATAGTTTGCGCAACCTTTTTTTTTTCCTCTTCTCTTTGGCTATACCCGAGTTTAGACACTCGTTAGTGTGAGCTTATATGCGCACGTGTATATATACCGATCGATTAATTGCTATAATATTCAGGAGTGAAAAAGAGTCTTTCTCTCTTTCTCTCTATGTTCTCTATAGGAGGTAAAACTTTATATACGTTTTTTCATATGTAGGTATATAATCAGCTTATATGGCAAGTTCTTTGCTTTTAATTGCGATCATAAATTAATTCAGCTAAATTCTTTTTTTTTTTCTTCTTTTTTAATTAACGTATAAGAAAGAAGACCTTCGTTTGATTTAAAACTACGCGAGATGATTTTTAAATTGACTGTTAAGTTTATGGACTTTTAGCTTATCTATTACTTTATAAATATTTATTTTAATTTTTTTTAAATATTCATTTTGAATTGATGTTTACGTATATTTAAGTGTTAAGATTTTTAAAAACGCAAATATTTTAAATTTCAAATATAATATTATTGCTTACTCTTTATACATTATATTATCGTTATCCCCAACATCGTCGTTTAAATTACATTGAAAATCAAGGCTATATTTATACCTATCACCGATATATACAAAAATTCCAATTGACATTATTTTTTATTCAACAAATTCTACTCGTATATGTATGCTACCACGTTTATTTCATGTAACTTGATGAAATCACTTTTTCTTTCCTTAAAAGAAAAAAAATGCATTTATGACGATAACTGACCCGAAGAATAGCTATATATGTATATATAATAAGCAAAGTTTACGTATATGTATGTATCACATTATCGCCGATAAAACAAAATTCCAATCAATCGTCGTAACTCAGAGTTTTACAATATTGTGTGGGATTTAAAGACAATAATTGTATATGTATGTGTGTGTGTTTACTTACATGCTGACGCGTCCATAGCGCCACGATCACAGATAATAAGGCAATTTCTCGATATGCTTTCACCCAGTTGAAAAAATGTGTTCTCAATCTGGAGCATCGTTCTCAGTAGATTCTCTTGGAATTTGAATGCTGTGGCAGAGGAAAAAAAATTTTAATTTTTAATATACATTTGTTGTAAATTTTAAATTAAATTTTAAGAAATATTTGTTAATGAAATAATAGGTAGCGCTAATAATACAGCTTATACTTTTATATGTACCATAATATTTAATAAATATATAAGCATGTGAGCAGAACTAGCGATGATTTATCATAATATTTAATCATATTATTATCTGATATTACGTGTTGTGATCAGGATATGACGTTTGTACATTGTATATCAAAATTTCCGCTACTTTGTCATCAAAGCATTATGCTTAAGCATTACTTTATTATCAATATTTATTTTTTTTATAATCTAAAATATTTTACTAAAACGATACGTAACATTAAAAATAGTGTAAATATTGAAATAATGAAAAATGTATGACTATATGTTAAATTAAAATTATCATTTTGGACTTTGATTAAAAAATTATAATAATACTAATATATCATGTTAACTGGCTTAAGATATTTAACTTTTCAATTTCCTTACGCATTTTTATCAATTTAAACAAAAGATATTGAAACATATACATTACAAATATAAACATTGTAATACTTTGTTATCAAGAAAGGTCTTAAGAATTTTCAAAAGAATCGAATTTTTTTTTCTTTTTTATTCTGTTGTAGTAGCTAATTAAACATTGAAGTTTAATGAACCAACTAATTCTTTTTTTTTTTTTTTTTATCGAAACAATCAACAATTATAAGAAACTGTCAATCAATATTACAATGATATAACTATACATAATCTTATATTGTAACGTCTAATCTACATCAATCTTTAAATAAACACATGTTTTATCATATCATCTTTAACTTCATTACTTATGTTTATCTTTATCTTGACACATTTTTACTCGTAATCGGTATGTAATCTATTATAACTTTGATTATTACGATTTAATTTAGGTAAATTTTTAGAACAGCCTTCGATTAATATAAAAAGGGAAAATAAAATAAAATTCTAAGCTAAATTACATTAAATTTATTAAATAATAAATCCTATTTTAATTTTCCAAAATCTGCAGCATAGCACTTAAAAATCAAAATCCAAATAAAAAATATAAAATATGACCCATGCCAAAAGTAAACTTCAACTTAAATGTCCAACAAAGCAGGAAAACTTGTATATGTATATAGAATGGCAATATATACCTCGATACTTTTAACGCGTGACAACTTTCTGCACTTGGCCTACACACACACATACATAACAGCTTTATCGTGAGAAAATTCTCCGGACGAGCAGTTAAGTGAGGAAAGGACGTAAGCGATTGTTTGGCCAAATGGGTTATATCGCGTATATGGATGTTTCTAACGAATATATAAAAGATTTGGGTTCAAGGCTAACGCACTACCCTCTGTGTGTTTGTTGCGAGTGTAAATGTATGTTTATTTAAGAAGACGACTTGAGACTTTATGATTATAAATAGGTAGATTTATTGGATTTTTTTTTTTTTTTTTTTTTTTTTTTTTTAATGTGTCTTAAGTGACCAAAATGATCATAAATTTACCAGTTATGGAAAAAAATGATAATTTTCATTTTATTTATTTTTTCTTTATTAAGGATGAGAGTAAAAATAATTTATGATTACGAGTGTTGTTTTGATTATTAATAAACATTATTTTGATGTAAAGTTTATATATTTGTTTAACATTGATAAAAACATTGCCTTTTTTTTTTTGCAAAAACGTCATTTACAAATTGAAACAAAAATATTTATGTACTAAATAAATAAATATTTATCTGGAAGTCTGTAAATTATATCAAAAGGAAATAGTTTTTCATAGATATATAAATTAACATTTAAATTTAATCTAACATTTAGATAGTAATAAAAACTAGAAGATAATTTATTTTACTCGTTTTCTTAATAAAATCAAATTGAATATTCATAGCATTGATAAACATATATATTTAACTTGTTGCGTGATTTTCCTACATATAATTAAAACATATAATATATTTCGATAGGACATAAATGGCAGAAATAATGTTTTGTCGATGAGAATATCATTTATTTATTAGGACATTCACCTTTGCTCTTGAAACGATTCCAATCTTTTTTTTTCTTCTTCTTCTTTTTGTTAAGTTAATTCGATATTTTTTTATATTTTAAAAAAAAAATGTAAATTCAAGTTATTTTCACGATCTAATGAGCTTGCATTGTTGAAACTTTTTATCGCGTGTTATTGAGCTATTATTATATACAAATAATTGTAGTTGACAATAATGAGTGATATAGATGAGCTAACATGAAAATCTAATCTTACACGTAATAGCATAAGTTACTTTTAGAATTATTAAAAAAGAATCTCGTGAAAAAGTTAATCTGTATGATATTTTTACATTTACCTGTAAAATACTTTGATGTGTAATTGAATATACAAATTCTTAATGATGACTCAAATTATTTTAACAAAATGAAATATATAATAAAAAAAATTAATACTTTTTTTAAAAATTTTTACCTTGTAGCAAATAATGTACAAAGCAATTTACAAATCCCTAGAAGTACTGTAACTTTAACAAATTTTAATAAGCAAAAGGTTGGGTGATAATTTGAAAGATATACACACAGACATTCACTCACCCTCGTAAGAGCTTTCTGAAAGAAATATAGGCCACTTAATTTTATCCTTTACTGAAGTTTTCCAATCTTGAGCTAAAGGCTTAGCTATTAAATAATTTAATTTTACAAACTCAATTTAAAAAATCAAGTATAAAAAATTGTTGTATTTTCACATGTAACTTAATTATTATAAATAAATACAAATTATAACATTTTAAATAAAATAATTTCACGCTAGTTTTGTCATACAGACAATATAAAAAAAATCTGTCTCAATTTAAAGCCTACATTCTATTACGCATTTCATTCGATCATCTACGCCGACAAGATCAACAAATCGCTACTAGGTAGCTACAATAAGTAAAAAAAAAAAAATTTTCCAAGTAAAAAACAGAGAGACCAAGTCAAGTCCACAATGCGAATAAGGAAATAAACCGCTGCACGGCATTCTCTCGTCTTGAGGTGTCGAGGCAAAAAAGCGAGAGCAACGGAACAAGCATGTATACCTATACCTATATATACACCTGCGGCCAAGAAAGAGAAATAAAAAAAACCGATGTCGAGAGGCTGCTGCTGTTGCTGTTATACTGACGGCTCGCGAACTTGACGCGTGGAAAAGCAAGTATTCGTTATATACATGTGTATAGGTATGTGATGATGTTTGTGAAGAAAAAGGCTTGTCGGAAAAACAAGTGACCTTGACCGTTTGGAGCTATACACCTGCTGTCAGGGAAAATTTAAAAATAATTGTTAGGATGAAGAGTTTTGGCAAATTGGAGGATTGGGATGTCAAGCGTATGTGAAGAGTATAACTATACCTATCTGAGAACGCAAATTTTGATGAATGTGTTAATTTGACTTGTGTATATAGTGGCAGGTTAACATTGTATTTTTGTGAAAAAAAAAAATAGTGTATTGAGATTGAAATGACTCGCTATAATTATTATTATTATTTTTTTTAATAAAAAGTTAAATTAATTGAAAATTCATATTTTATTTACATTTTGTAATAATCAATATGTTTTTTATAAATTTTAAAAAAAAAATTCTTACTAGGAAAATAAAAGAAAAAATTGTTGTACGGTTACGTATTCACATGTATCATTATTTTGATTGTTTCGCGATTTCATAAGAGATTACGATTTTGGTATATGTCACGTAACATTAATTCATAGCATTCCTAAATTCATCTATACATATTTGTTTAGCTTAAAATTGCCAAAAGAGATTATGCGAGAATGAATTAAACGTACCGTAAAATTTCAAAACAAGATTATTCGTTTTAATATGTCAGACGTAAGCGTCGAATTTATTACGTGCCAATTTTGATAACAGTCAGAGACAAGCTTTCTTTTTCAATTTATTTTCCTTTTTTTTTTTCTTTCGTTTATCTTTGCTACCGTGTATTGTCGGGTTTTTTTATTTTTGTTTTTTCGACTCCTGCGAACAAGGTCGATTTTTTTGCTTAATTTTACATTTCGAAAAGAAAATACGTGCCAGGTACAAAAATATTGAAAAAATGTACACATTTGAGTATTTGTACATACAATGATATTTGACATACTAATTACAGGTAATGTTTTCATCAATTTCCAATGACATGTTAATTAACAATATTGTTTCTTAATTCAATTGAAGACGTTTGTCTTAAAAGTAAAAATAATAAGTTAATGAAAATATGAATTTGTTTTTAATTTAAAAATATTTGCACATTTGAAAATGTGAAGTGAACCTTAATGATGTACAGAGGGGTTCTTTAAGAAAATAATTTTTTTTTAACTTTGACATCGAAACTTTTTTAAAAATTTTTTTACTTAAAATAATTGTTACTTTCAAATATTTGTTTTTTTTTTTTTTAATTTAAAATCTCTGAGTACTTTCAATAAAATATTATCTTTACTTCATTTCTTTGGATTTCTTAGAAACTTATTTTTTTACAAAAGCTATTGCAAAGTACCAAAAACCCATAAAATATTTTATGTTAATGAAACTTGTTCTAACAAAAATAGCAAATTTTTTTTGTTGTATTATTTTAAAGTAGTATTGATTATATATTTTTTCTTTATTATTGGGTTATTTGCTTAATAGTTTTTTGAACGAACACATTTTATACCAATTTTTAACAATTACCATTATTTAATTCAAACATCTTTCAATATACAATTTTCATTTAATTTAAATTATCCTAAAATTCGCATTTATCAAGCTAATTTATAGACCCTAACATCTACAGACCCCAAAAAATGTTAAATTAAAAACTGACAGCGATTATATCGACTTAATAAATAACAATCATTCTTTTTTTAAAACATGACAATATATATCGACTTTACGAATCAACGAGACACGACAACTTTTTTTTTCCCAGAGACGATTTCGATTTAACCTTGGCTGATCCAAAAAGAAAAGAAAAAAAAAAGTGAAATTCTCGTCGCCACTTCGACCCATAAATTTTACTCTAAAGGGGCTGCTGCTGCTTTTGCTATAATACGAAGACCAAGTCGCTATATTACCTACTTCGAAGCACGACAACTTCGGTCTCACGCTGTGTGTCGTCGTCGTCTCGACGCCCACGGGGCTTCGGCTTTTCTTTTTCAGACACTGCGACTTGAACAGTCGAGAAGCAGAGCAAACAACCTGGAGAGTCGAAGGGGATGATGAGGAAAAGCGATAATAAATAACCGTCTGGAGCGATGGAGAAAGTTTTCTATATAGCTGATGCTTTTGTTGGACAGACCCAGATGACGGAGATATGGTGAACGCAATATATGAACGGATGTTCAAGAAGTTGGAACTTTGAAAACTGAACTCAAAATTTTAGTTTAAATTTTTGCATTCGTAACACGTATACAAATTATATTCGTGAAAATTAATAATAATTAAATTGTTAATTTTTTTTTTTAAATGTGACTACGTAGACATTTAATTGCACAATGTCACATATAAGACAATCCCCGTCAATTTTAATATATATATCCTGCTACGCGATCTCAATCAGTTAAGATATAACCAAGGCTACATATATAGCTAAGAGGAATCGGGTAAAGACGAATAGACCACCAACGTAATTGTCAATAAAGCCAGTTAAAAAAAAAAAAAAAAGGAAAAAGTCACTCGGCATAGATATCATCACTACCGCATTTAACCAGCAATATCAAGTTTTCCATATAAGCCATATAATATATCCTATACGTAAGCAAGTTTATCCCGTCAGCAATATTTCATTCTGATATTAACAGGTTTCTCTATTGCGAGGGTGTCAATTTTTTTTTTTTGGTTCCGGTCCAAAAAATTCATTGCGCAAACTTGCATGGCTTGCGTCATGTAATTCTTTTTTTTTTCTCGCTCATCTCAAAAGGTAAGAGCTAGAGTACGTGAGCTGTCACGCGACGTATAACGGATGCCCGGTGATTAGCGTCTCGGGATCTTGGCCAATAAACAAAAGAAAGATGTGGTGAACAGGTGCTTAATTGCACGAGTTTTATGTATGCGCTAATAAAGTTGCAGGATCATTGAAATCGATTTATATATCATTGCATTGATGTATGTATATTACAACTTGATTGCGAGAATACCTTGTCGTATTTGGATTTATTCGAATGACAAGTTAAAATATATTGATGGAGGATTTTAAGTATACAGTGTTTAAAAGCGAATGAACTGTGTGTTTGAGAGAAGAATATGTATTGGATTGTTGGCTAAGAATTGATGTTTATTGTTATTTTGTTTAATTTATTTGGATAATTGATTTTTAAAAGTTTGGATTTTTTTAAAAAGATCACCTTGGGTTTTTCTATAATGTCAAATTTTACGTAAGAATAAGCAAAAGATGTATATTTTTAAATACAGTATTTGTAACGGTTTACAATCTATTTTAATTTTGCAAGACTAAAAATTTGTAAATATTACTAAATCGTTATGTGAAATTTTGAATATTATCCAGATTTTATTTTTTATAATTCATAATTTTTAAAGAATAAAGAATCGATTAAATAATCTTCGAATTCTTTGAATTATTTTTTATTAAAATATTTAAAAAAGAAAAAATCGAAATTTTGTGAGATTTAAAACTTGTAAAATCGGAGATGAATTATGTTTTTTAAGACTTATAGTCGTAAAGAAGACTAAATACTTTTTTTTATATTTTTATTTGTAAATTAATGATTATGACTTATTACGAGGATTAACTGATCAAGAAAAAAAAAATAAAAATTGTAAGTGCATTTAGATGTCAGTGATACATATTTTTAAATCTTTAATTAGATTTATTACACTACTAGATATTTAGTAAACAAATAATGCATAAAAAAATGTAGCATAAAAAATTAAGATTTAAGATAACACTTAATGGTATCATTTTCATAATAAAACAGGTTGAAAAAAAAGTCCTCTTCAAATTCAATGATGCATAATATTTCATCAGTCTCAATTATTCTGGCATTTAAAAAAAAATGGTTAAGCTTGTAAATTGTATATAATACGTGGATGATATAACACCTTCAACGAATGTTTTATAAGCCAGCTTTTTCAAAGCCAGCCAGCGACGGCAGCAGCACCTTCTTATCTCTCAATATACCTATATAGGTACCTACACATCATTCGCATATATAGTGGACAAGAAGCCAATGGAATAAAAATCCATCGTATTGGAAACCTGCCGAGTGTAACAGTCCTTTGTGTGTATATATTCAAGGTTGACATTTTTCTCGGACGCACCAAACTTTTTATATAATTGGGTGAACGGACCAAAAATAATATTTTTAAACGAACTTATTGACGGGTCAGTGTACAAGGTTTGTTAACTTTCAAAGTATTTGAAATGAGAAATAATTTATGAATTATAATTAATTTGTTAATCATGTTTATTCCTACATTGGTATATCCAAATTTAAAAAGGCATAATCATTGGATTATGTTCCTACTGATAAGAATAATAATAAAAATTTTAATAAAAATGTATCTTGGAATTAAAAAAAAATCATTCTTATGCCTTTAACGATTTCATTTAACTTTTAATAAACAATTTATTTTAAGTGATTTAATGCATCGAAAATTCTCTCACATACTTATTTTATTTGTATACGTATAAACTGTATTAGCTAACTAACAATTTTTTCATTATAGAAGTTACTTAAATTTATTTTTATTCCATGTCTTAAATCTAATATAATTAATTTATAAAAATTAATTAAACTCACCCTGTTCTGCATTCAGGTCTGTAAATTTGATACCGCCACTGAAATTTAAAAAGCATACCGTAGATCAAAATTGATAGTTAATAAATTCATGTCCCTAATCAAAAATTTTTAATTTTCTTGAAACAATAAAATTAATATCAAGGAGAACAAATTTTATTTTTTATTTTATAGTTTAAATTAATTTTTAAATTTTAGTTACTTATAATGAATATATTTCAACAATTAAAATGTAAATATTTATTATCATGTGTGAATATCCTAAGGTTTGTAATATTAATATTTAAAAGTTTAAATACGTTAGTCTACTGTATTTTGTAAAAAAATTCTAATCATATAGTTGATAAAAAATGACAAAATAATTATAATTTATATAAACATGTATAAATTACATTCTTATCAGTTTAACGTTTTATTTGGTAATTTGAAATGGCTCGTTATTAACATGAACTTGTTCATAATAAAAAAAAAAAATTAAAATAAGAATTATTTTTTAAGATGCAGTAAAAACCGAATAGTATATTCTTGAAACATAACTCATCATTATATTATTTTTTAAAAGACAGAATTTATATATTATTGTAAATGAATCTTTATTTGATTGACGTTGATTGATGTTTTTTTTTTTAAGACGAAGTTATCGTGTAATTATGTCATACCTGAGCAGCACAGTCGCTGTCTCGGGAACACGGAACACCTGAAAAAGAAGACAACCACCACTCTATCGAATCCAGAACGAAGTCTCCCCCAAAACCAGTATATTTTCTTTAAGGCAGATTTTTTGCCAGAAAAAATAAGAAAACCATAATTATTGACACTTTTTCTGATAGTAATATCAGAATAGTGTCAAAATTTTTTTTGAGTATAAACCAATAAGTTTGTCACGTGTATAGTTTTGAATCTAAAAAATTTTAATTTTTAAAACAAAATAATCTAAAAAACATTATTAATAAAAATAGTTAAAATGGAAAAATTGATTTGACAAATACTTTTTGTGAGTAATCCAAAGTACGTTTATCAATATCAAACAAATTAATACGATTTAGTAAACATATTGAAAGTGATTGTCATCACAAAAGAAATACCTCTATCATGACAATATCAGAAATTTTTATAAAATGATATTTCTCAGTATCTGTATTTCTCGACTAGGATTAATTAATTACAATTGTTCTTAGCAAACTTCACATGAAGTACTTATCAATTTCTCAATCTTAAATATGTACAATTGTCGTATCTTTGTATACACCCTGTTATTTATTCAAGAGCTTTGCACAGCAGGGGAGAAGCGGAAATTCACTCGCGACCCGAATCAAAGAGTTTTCTGATTTTACTTTGCATCATAGTGGAAATTTCACGTGTAATGTACAAACACTCAATAACTAATTTTTATTTTTGACAAGCAAAAATGTATAGGAGTGCTTTATAATTAAATTAACAATTTGATTTATAAATAATTAGATATTTTAATTAAATTACTTTAAATTGAGTATTAAGTAATACGTAATTAAATCATTAAATTTACTAAATAAAAATTTAATTTATGATTACTTTTTCACATGATTCTACGAGATAAATATTCAATTTTATTTTGTTTACAATTTTATCGATACATGTGCTTGATTTATTGGTTTATACGACTGATACACCCACTCAACAAATAAATCAAATAGCAAACTAATGTCAAGATGTGAACAAGGACTTTTTCAAACGTAAAAAAGTCATATGAAATGAAGATTTGTTGTTGGCAGATTTCAGGTTTAAAAAGAAGACTAGACAAATCTTTACGTCTAAGAATACGTTCAATTATCGTTTGCATATTTTCTTTTTTTTTTTAATGTACAAATTGAAATATGAAAATCGTTGAAAAAATGCAGAAAAATCCATTGTAAAAGTAATACGTTATTATTTGAATGTTAATTTTTATTTTTGTTGTAATATTTAACGACAACGTAAAAAAAACCTTTTTTTAATAGAATAATACGAAAAAGTAGCTTACCTTCCATCCTAAATTCTCAAAGAACGTGCATAACCGAGTTTGTCCAGTAGTTTTTCCACCGCAAGGTCCTGAAAACAAAACAAAAAATTAATTTATTAAATGCAAAACAAAATCAATCAAAAAAATTGTAAATACAAGTCAATTCTACTAATCAATTGCTTAACAAATAATTTTCATTTTTGAAAATGAAAAATTACGAATATAAACAATGATATCAGAAATCAGCATATTCTTAAAAATTGTTTGATTGATAAGATAAAAGATTTTTTTATTTGTAAACTTTGAACCATCTCTCATAAGTCGCATAAGTCTATAAACGATAATAACGGTGAAATATGTTTTATAATTTTCCATAAAAGACGAGTTAAAAAAAAAATCATAGTAAACATAATTTTTATTTATTTTAATTTTATTTTAACACGTCAATATAATCACTTCTAATGTTAAGAATAAATGAATTTTAAAAAGTGAATGTAATTATATATCGGAATAATCAAAATTCAATTAAGTACAGATATCTAAATAACTGATTCAAGGAAGTAAGCAGTGATAAACATGTAATGACAGCTTTTTCATGCATAATTAATGTGAATGTTGATTTTCAAAATCAAGAGATAAAAAATTTGACAAAATTATTATGGACAAGTGACAGCAACGATGCATTTATGACAAATGATACATCAATAAAATACTTATTTTTTTCTATTTTAAAAGTATTCTATAAATGAAAGAAAGAATTGAAAAATAGATCTATGCAATATAATTGCCAATGTAATTATAGCATTTGTGTATAGCCTATGACATTGAAACTTATCTGCATAATACTTAATCAATGCTTTACACATTTAAAAGAGATGTAAAGGATTGGCATGAGTTGAAAGATGAAGCAGGCTGTGTCTTGTAACAATTAGATCTATTAATTTTCTTAATTGATTGTACAAACATGCATAAGCAATGAAAATATAAAACTTTGAAGTACTTTTACAATGTTTGAGAGTTACGACTATATCGTGCATTAAATTACTTATTTTATATTATTATTTTAAAAATATAAAATAAGTTTTTTTTAAGATAATTAAAAAATAATTTGTTTTTATTACATTAAGTAAAAATGAATATAACAGTAAAGAATATAAATCAATTTTAAAAACGAAAGGTGAAATGCAAGGTTGAGTCTATTAAGTCACGTATTTTATTCATCATGATTTAGATGTATAGAAATACAATTTTTTTATTACAAAAATTGCTTTTTAGTATTGTGAGACAATAACTTTATAATAATTATTTGACCTCATAAAATTATTTTTTATGAAGTACTTTATGATTATACGGAAAACAGTCATTATAATAGACATTTTCCTGTAATTACTTAAAATAAATTAAGAAAAACCAAACTAAAAAGAATTTTTTTTTTTTTAATTTGCATAATTAAATTTTATCCAAGCTACATTTTTTTATCTTTGAAGTAAAAGTATTTAAAACTTTTAAAACTAATAATACAAGTGTGCACTTAATTTTAATTAATATTTTATCCAGCTATAAAATTCTTCTGATTTATACATTATCAACACTAAGATGAGTAACTAGATTAAATTTATTGCAAGACGTAAGGTAAATGAACGAAGTACATGAATCATCAATAATTTTTGCTTGAATCGTCATTTACGTTTATTATAATACACGTCAATACCGATTTAACATGTCTAACTTAAATTTAATTTTCGAAGCAATACTAATGCAATTACACAGATCAATATATCCATTAATTTACTTATATAGTAACATAAAAGCACATGCACTGCCTATATATAGCTATACAAGATTATTACTCGAACATCAAAAATGCATTAGATATATATAAAAGAGCAAGTATATAACCAAATCAATTAATAACTATAATACACCATTTACATCTTTCGCCAAATCTATAAAATCGGCCTTGAAATTTCAAAGTCGTCGAATATGCAAGCATGATTCAATGACGCTGTGTGCAATTTATCTCAGCTTCAGGCGTCAAATCCGACGCAAGCTCGCGGAAGTTTATAAGCCGGTGTGTGTGTGTGTGTGTGTGTGTGTGTGTGTGTGTGTGTGTTTTAATTTTAGAGAGTGAGCGAGTGAGAAAAAGAGAGCCACCTCAGCAAGTAAGAGTGCGCGAACGCCCACCCGCCATGAGTTTCGTCTTCTTCTTCTCTTTTTTTCTCTCACTATATACTCGATATGCGGGTGGTGGCAAAGTCTTTCGCGGATATATAGCTATAAGATCATCAGCTTTGTGCCAAGTAGCAGTATATAATGGGTATATGTAAGGGAGAGAGAGAGAGAGAGAGAGAATGAAATCTTTCAAGAGCTGCTGGCGTCTAGACAGCTTTCTGATTAAGAATTCAATGAGGCTGCGTGTTGTATGTGTGTCTCTTTTATATTATATACAATATGAGCCTGTAGAGTCAGATAACAATTCATAAACTATAATATACTATAATGGGGGAGGGAAAGACTTTTATTGATAATATTAATATTTAATAGCGGAAAATTTTATTAGTAACTGATATTGATGTATCTTATATGTTGAATGAGAATTTGCGTATTTTATGTGATGGTGTAAAATATTTTTCTTTTCGTTGATAATGTAATTTTTAAAGAATGTCAGGGTTTTGTAAAATGATACGAAAGTTATTTAAATTAAATTTTTGTGTTTAGAAATGTAATTTGTTCTGATAGGTTTGAACATGAATTTTTTTTTTTTAAATAAGTGTTGATTATGAGCTTTTTGTTTGAGAAAAAAAAAATTGAAGACATAAGAGGAAAGATGATACAAATTTCTATTTAAGTTTTGAAATTGATATCTCTGAATGGCTATTTATTCGCTAGAATTAATGTAATATTAGTCGAGTATAAAAGGATGTTTATGAAAAACTTGGTCACGATTGCTTTGTTGATCTTGTTGTAGGTAAAATGTTTTTTAAACTATTCATTTCCTTCTTAGATTTATATAAATACTTATTCTTTTACTTATTGTTGAATTATAATTTTAAATACAAATCTTCCCTTTGAAAATTTTTTTGAAAAAAAAAAAAATGTAAATCGACTAAGCAGAAATATGCGATATGTCGCAGATGAAATTGCAGTGGCCCTTTTATAATAATGTGCGGCCTCATTCTCTTATTAAAATACGATGTATGTCAAGGTATGACGTAATTTTAAAACGCTTACTTTTTCATTTAACATTTCTTTTTTTGTTCTGAGTTTATATTTGCAATTTGCCCTTATTTTTTTATATTTTGCTATTCATACAAAGTTACAAAAAAAAAATGAGAACAATATCATAAAAAATTAAAAACAAAAATTTACGTCACTTTAAATCATAACTACCTATCTTCAAACGCATTACAGATTTTCTAGAAAAAAACAATACGTAATAAAATTAAAAATTTAACCTTTTTATATTTAAAGTTAACTATACAACAACAAACAAAACGTTTGAGCGGATGCGGTATTTAAATACAGTCCTGGTAAACACGACCTCTCAAATTAAACAAGTTGTCAACAAAACACAAATGACATTATTTGACGTAGTATCACTAAGTAACGTCATACACATACATATTACACACAAACACACTGTTAACATGTAAACTTATATATATTTGAAGATCAATGGACTGGAAATTTTCTGTACTTTAATGCATGAATAAAAAAAAGTTGCAACTAAGATAAGGAAAAAAATTAATTTTTCTTTTTCCTCAATTTTCCGACACACTTTTATTCTTATTTACACCTCATACATATCTCCACACTTGAACTCGTGACTATTTGGAGCAAAGTAAAAAATATATATTTAACTTTTGAACTCGACAAAAAACTCGAAAGCTCCTTTTTTTTTACATCAAAGTATAAAACACTTATTTTTGGAGATGCTGCTCTAAAGATAATCGATATTTTAAGCTTGCACACACGTCCATCAAGCTTTGTCAACCAAGTATCTATAACCGCATACAACCACGAGGTCTCGAAAGTGCTTTACCCTATAAGTATGACACCACCCCTAAAACACCAATTTTTTTTATCTGGCTATCCTAAAAGCCGCAAGGCCACAGACATAACATAATAACAATTACATTAAACACGTGTTTATAATATACATACAAAGTTAATCTCCTCACATCCTACAACTAAATTATCTTTTCATAAATCTCCTTATTTAGCAACAGCTCGCGCGAAAACAAAACTTACTTATACACAAGCACGTTTGCTCCGAAAATTTAACCCACTACTACTATTACTCCCCTATATTTTTTGAGGTTAAGCCCGCGCATGCCATATCCCCTTATTCGCAAAATCATACTTATTCTGCTAAAAAATACACATCTCTCCCACATCAATATATAAAAATTATTTAAAGATAAAAAAAATAAGCAACTCACCTCCGGTAAGCACAAGCTTGTAAAGCCTCTTCTGCTCCATTTTGTCTGAAAGAGGGGGTTTGCGTACTTTTTATAAAACAACAAAAAGTAAGTACAAGTAGCAGAGAGGAGAAGAAGCTCTCTTTTTTTTTCTCACGAGAGCAAGCGCGTGCGATGGTTGCTGACTGCTGCGGCTATGATGATGCACGTTGTGTGTTCTCTTTTTTATCTCTTCTCTTTCCCTCGCTGCTGATGTGTTTCAGCACATATAACAGCAGCAGAGAGGCCGCCTTTTTTTTCCTCCCTGTGCCACCGCCACTGCTGCTGCTGTTGTTCTATCTATACTGCTGCTCAGCTGTGCGCCGCGAAATGCGCAGCACAATACACGACGTTGACGTCGTCGTCGTCAGATATGTATTATAATAAGTAAGTAGGTAAGTACCTAAACACCAGCTGCGAAAAAATTAAATTGAAGAAGACCGATGAGATGATAATGATGATCAGGAGGGGTCTACGAATAAGCCTTCTGTTGATGATGATGATGTTGCAATCGGCTCCACGTGTTCTTTCTGTTGTTGTTGTTGTCCTCTTCCACTGAACTTATGATGATGTTGTTGTGACTGCTACTGCTACGACGATGAGGTTGACGATGCTGCGGTGGCCGCATTTGATTGCCGTGCGATTTTTCCGTTTCACACGCGTGCGTTATTATATTGTAACGTTATTTTTAATTAGACCTTCCACGCACGCTTCTCGTCTTCACTGATTATATCTTACGCGCCCGCACACTGACACTTTCATCGGAAAATTGAGAGACGAGTTGACGATGACGACGACGATGTTTGACGAAAATTTTCCGGGATATATATGTTGCTATATATAGTTGCTTGTGTGTTGTTATCACGCGTTGACGGATAGGAAATATCTCGAGGTGTAGGTGTTATACTTTGTTATTGAAAGAAATATATAAGAGGAGTGAAAAGAAGAGCAGGGCCGAGAGCTGAGACACGACTATATTATAATATAGAGATGTGCTCGATGCTTTCGGTAGCCTCTTTGAGCCAAGGCGACGCGCGGGCTTATTCTTATAAGCTCGGCTCTCGAGCCGGTTTGACCCGAACGATTCACGAGGATGTACGAAGTACGAACACACGTATATGATGATGGGGAGCTCTACACTGCGAGCGATAAAGAGAGAAAGAAAAAGACAGACAGCTGTATTCTTTAAGCAGGGGGATAGATTCTCTACCCCTTCTTTTTCTTCTTTTTAGCTGCGCGATTTTGCGCGTTTTCAGCGCCGCGTATTGGTTGTTTGCGAAAACGATGGAACGACCTTTACGGGAGCGAATATATGGATAATATAATATAAGAGATGAAAAAGGTGCTATTTTTATTTTATTTTATAGTCTTTTTCTTATATTGTTTTTTATTATATGTGTGCCAATTTGTAATTTATTTTACTTTTAATATTTTGTAAGATTGCACAAATTTTTGTATTTGTCAATGTTATTGTTGTTAAATAAATAAATTAAATTTATATTTATGTTTCAGTTTTTGTTAAAATTTAAAATTTATTTTACCGTTAAAAATATTTTTTTATAAAATATTTGAATTGGATTTTTTAAAAAACTAATATTGCACAAATATTGTTTACAAATAGCTATATCTTTTATAAATATTTGTAAAAGTGTAAATCATTGTCATGTGACTCTATTTTTCATTAATCTTTACATTTTTAAGTGCAATGCAATTCTGAGTGCAATTATAGTTTTCTACTGCAAGATGTAACAAATATGATATAGTTAAAATTGTAATTTGTAGGATTATGTTGTAAATAAAAATAAATCGTTTGGCAAAATAAAAATTGATCTCAGGCAATGGGTTGTGGATCAAAGTTACATGGTGAAAGAAGAATTTTTTCTGATGACAATTTCTTTTTTTTTGTTTCTTAGATTTTTGACTTATCTGTAAGAAATATAAGCAAATGCAATAATATTCATAATTTTAATATTACTTTTATTATTAAGTGGAGAAACAAAGAATGGCGTGGAAAAAAATTTATGTTCATCTCGATGTATATAGCTATATATCACTTTTTATTAAACATATAAAATTGCATTTAATATTATTATTAACTCGACGGACTAATAATAATTATGTACAGTTTCGCAATTTCTTTTTCTTTTTATTTTATATAATCTATCTAAAACACAATATTGCAAAGTATCGCGTTTTTTCAAATTATTACACAAAGTCATTTGTACAAAGCAAAAACCAAAAAATTTGACATCTTGTATTATTACGAGCTTGTGAATCTTAATGCCTTTTTTTTAACGTTATCTGATAAGCTTAATTTACATTTTATTGTAAATTAAAAATTTATCAATAGCTAGATATTCTATACGTTTAATTTTATTTTTTATACGTTATTTTTCAAAGCATTAAAATAGATTCTTTAGGAAAAAGACACAAATTTAGTCATCGCTATGCCATAAAATCTTTCTTTACAATATATGTATAATTATATTTTCTTTAATTTATAGTTTTTTCGGAGGTATAATATAAGACGCTAATTAATTCTGTTATGGCAAAATTATTAACCCTTTACGGCAGATTTAATATAATTAAATAAATAATAACAATTTTTAAGAATAACATCTTTTTTCTATACAATAGAAAAATGAATAAATCGAATTGATATTCTAATTTGATCTTATCGTAATAACAACCAAAAATATTCACACTCAAATGGGTTTTTCTATTATGTATATAGCACAATCCAATAATATAACTATATTTAAAGTCTACAATTGTGTTTCTTTATGCTATATTTTTTTTATTGTTACTTTTAGCTAGTTTTTTTTTCATAAGCTAATAAGAATAGTTATAATTTCTGTTATGTTATAAATTTTTTTTCACAATAAACAATATAGAGGAGATCACTGCACTCAACTTTATTATAGATTCTATTAAATAACTTTTTATATATACATATTTAAGTAATGAACGGTGCGCAATATTATTGTAATTAAAAATTTTATTGTATTCAAGGCTGCTGCTTTTTTGAAAATAAAAAAAAAATAATAATGTGGAGATTAAAATACTTTACTTTTTTGATAAACTCTACTTTTAAAATTTCTTAATAAATAGCGTAGTTAACGTTCGCAAGTTGTATGTATATTCGAAAAAAATGTAGATAAGTAGAATATTTTAGATTATAAATCAATTTATCATCTATTCCAATTATCCAAAAGTAAATTTAAGTTCTTTATTTTATAATTTTTGTATGCATATACTTCATTGACATATGTTATTTTAATTGCAATTAGTATGTTACTCAATAAAATTATTTTTTAATATTTATTTGAATAAAATTTGCGTTAAGCAAATAGTTTAATTTATATAATTTTTATTTGATAAATTTTTAGAAACTTGTTGAATAAAAGTCAAATTATTCTAAGGGCTTTTTAAATACAAAAAATATAATTTCAATAATTTTTATATAAATAGATGTTAATGTTCTTGATGTTAATGATTGTTACGAAAATTCTTTTAGTAATATAAAATTATGCATGTAGTTTTCTTTGAAAAAAATTCTTTATCGATTAATTAATTTATTAAAACATAAAAGGTTCAAAATTTCAGCCAAGATAATAGTTAGATCTGAATCGTTGTTAAAAAAAAAGATATATTTTTTTTTATTTCTTTATTCACTTATTTTTTTGTTTTGAAAATATATATAGTCATTGTATTTACAATTATTTTTAATAATTTATACATTAAAGCATCAAGATTATTTGGTTTTATACAGAACTAATTAGGTATAAAAATATAAAATTAAAGATGAACAATTAAAGAAAGTCAACATTTCAAGCTTATTTTTTTATATTTTTTACATGCAATTTGTGTCAAATTTGTAAAATGTATGTTTTATACACAAATTAGTAAATAAATTTTACTAAACCAGTTAAAATATTCAGTAATTGTTTGTAATGTAAATTTATTTAATTTAAAGTATTAAATATTAAGTAAAGATTTTATTATATTTGTTGCATTTGACTGCATAAAAAAATAATTTAAAACAACTTATACAACGTTTAAAAAATATTAAATTGTTTTTAATGATTATTTAACTCTCATAAATAGCTGATGTGCATTACTTATGTACATATCATAAACATGATTAGCACTCAAATAAAAAAAAATTAGTTTTGATTAGATTTGTAACACATAAGATGGCTGAAAAGTTATGTAAGTTCAATTAAAAATCAAATTTTAGACATGAAAAATATTTTCATAAGTGTTTTATGATCAGAATAATGCATAAACAAAAAAGTTACTCTCAGAATAAGATAACTGTTTTATAACTATTAAATTAATTGATTTCAATAAATTATTGGGTATTTTGTTAACTTTATTTTAATAAATTAAAATATCAAAGAAAAAATTTTAATTTTATTATTTTTCAAATTCTTTAAAATAATTAAAAATTGAGATAATTTTTTTACTAAGAAGATGCACAATGAAGTTGCTTAAACATATTCTTTTAATTCTTACTTTAGTGTCAATTCAAAAATTGAATTAAATGTCTATCAAAGAATTATTGTACGTAGTTAGAATACAATAAAAATATGTTTAAAATTGAGGCTAATGCAGCTTTTGTAATTAATATTGATAGTATACCTATTTAATAATTTCCATTTCATTTAAATTTGTTAGTTGCACATAAAAATTTCGAAACAACAATTTCATATATTTTTCATGACTTTGAATTATTTTAAGTTATTACAGCATTCAGGAAATAACAAATATATCATAGCTAATTTTTTTGAATGATAAAGATGCCTCAAAAATGAATTTTAGGTACTAATAAATATATTGATGTTTCATGATTTTAATAAAATTGTTAATTTATACAACCAAATTTAAATTAACTATTTTCTTTCTGTAAGAATAGTATCAATCAATCAATAATTATAAAAGTGATTCCTGATTAATCATAATGTACATATTAAGACAATACAAAAATATAAGTAAAATTTATCATTTTCATATAACATTCGTATTTCTTTTAATTATTAACTGGTAACAACGCTTGAATTTATAGCACCCTAATTATACAATTATACTAAAAAAAAAATTATAATTAGGAATCACGCTCCAGCCTTTGAACAAATTTTAAAGGTATGCCAATACTTAATAAATCTGGGATTGGCTTTTCTTTCAATTTTGGAAAATAATAGTCTAATGCTTCCCAACAGATATCTGAAAGTTTGGGAATCATTAACCAAACCGAATGGATTTCATCTGTTCTTACAACCTGAAAAAATATACAATTTATTATGATGTCTTTACTAATTTTGATATTTATATATATAAAATAATGCAAGATTTTTAATTATGTAATAAATATATACTTACTTCATTGTCTTCTTTAACTATTCCTCCAAAAGTGAACATTTGCCCTGCTGGAGTCAGTGCAGTAGAATGAAAATAGGTTGGTTGAGGTAGAACACATGATTTTAAGCATGTCCACTGTAAAAGACCCAAGTCTAGCCTCCAGATGTCATTGAAAACTTGTGTACCATTGTAGCCTCCAGATATAATAACTAATGTTGAACCTGTCTTTTCATCAATGTATTGAACTAAGCCATGGCATCGTCTTGGAGCAGGATAAGCTTTTTCTGCATCACCTCGAGGACATAATGCCATCCATCTTCTTGTCAGAGTGTCAAAAGCTGGTATGTCCTGTAAAATAATTATTTCATCAAATTTAATATAAATTTATTCTAATTATAAAATAGCCTAAAGTTATATAAGATAATTATATAAAAATTTAAATTAAGAAAACAATCAATGATGTAAATTGTAGCATAAATTGTAAAACTCACTAGAAAACCAAAAGCTTCTGAAGCAGTACCACCACCTAGCACGTAAATAGTTCTCCCGTCGAAAGCAAGTTCATGCCTATATCTTCCTTTGGGTTCAAACATATCCCTTCCAGCACAAATGTACACAGACTCCCAAACTTGAGTTCTAATGTCAAATCTGTGAATATCACAAGTGTACTGAAGGCCCGTAGTACCACCAATAGTATACAAATATGAGCCATTGCAAATAACGGCTTGTCCATATTGTGGATCAGGTAGTTCTCCGGTAGCAGGGATGACCTGCATATGTCCATCGTTAACATTGCAAACATAAACGTTGTTGTTGCAATTTTCACCAAAAGGAACACCAGTACCACCATGCACAAGAAGATGAACACCTTTGAGAACAACTGCATTAGAGGCAAGTTCATTAGGCATTGTTTTCTGACAGGGCAATCTACTCCAACGTTTAGTTAAAAAATTGAACTTCCAAAGCTCCTTGAACAAAGGTCGACTGATGGTCCAACTTTGATCATTCCGCATATCCGGATCATCCGCAGTAATGCTGGGATTGAAGCCACCATAGGAATATAGATTACGCTCATCACAGACGACCCTGTGTCCACTCCGAGCTTTTGGCTTTTCTGTGCTTATCACCTCCTGCTGCACAAATGTGAATGGTCTGAATGCGTACATGACGGGGCTACTACTGCTACCACTACTGCAGTTACTACTGCAGCTACTATTGCAGCTGGCTCGTCTTGACGATGGCTGGGAATTCTGAGACATAATCGTCGAATATAATGACGGATGCTGCGATCCAACAAAATCTTGACTCGCTTTTTTTTTATTTTCTTTCTGTCTTGTTGCGCAGTTAAAAAAAGGTTCAGTAGCGTCACTCTATATAAGCCGCCAGGGAACGAAGGGCAGGAACAAAAAATAGCGTTAAACAAGAACCTTTTACTGCTACTCCTATTAATGCTGCTGCTGCTGTTTTTGATGTTAGTATAACTCTTGGTGAAGATGTTACACCACTGCAATGTTGATTTATAGGCTAAGGGACTATTGATGTAGCGCCTCGGTCGGCTGCGTCTGCTGATACTCGTTGTCCATACATCGTTTTCACTTATTATAAAACTCCTAGTTGACTCCAAGTATAACACGTTCTGATTATGACTATATATACTATCCAAGTTACTCCGAGAGATCTCAGTATGTATTATATATCTATATATTATGTATGTTATGGCTTATCAGCTGCTGCTGCTGTTGCGTTCAAATTCGATTCGATAAACGATTAAAACACACTGCGCATTAGATATATATGTATAGTTGTATCAGACGCAGTCTGCTTTGGAGCAGTGTAGCTTCTCATTTGATCCGAATTTAGTTATGTTTGTCCTCTCGGGCTGCTCTCTTATAAGGGGCACGCACACGCAGTTTTTAGCGTTGAAGTATCTTACAAGCTTGTGTTATTGCTATTTAATTACCATTGGATGCAGTATATACTGTAGTACACGCTACTGCTGACGCACCTTTTTTCTTTCTTTCTATACTATTGGGATTGTTACTGAACCGCTAGCGCCTTCCATCTGGCCGCGTGGCCAAACAGCGAACTAGAGGAGAGTAATTTTATTTACGTGCTTTTAGATG
>JAPYZE010000421.1:0-93565 GCA_030522805.1 Leptomastidea abnormis
ATATATATATATACATACACCAGGTCTGATGTTACTGCTTCTACTGCTGCTACAGTCTACAGCTTTTTCCTTTTCTCTTTTAAGCCTGAGCGAGCACAGCCCCAGTGTACTCCTGCTGCTGCTATGCTTGTAAGCGAGAGCCTTAACTCTTATAAGGAGTATACACATATACATACACCATGCTAGTACTTCATCTCTATATATATACCTTTTCCTTCCCTTATATTTTCTACCCTCTGATCCTGATGTCGTATCAGAGCTTGCACTGATAAAGTTTTTTTTTTTAATTTAGCTAACATGTAATTATGGATGTTAGAGATGCGCTACAAGTATTTAGCTTGAAATCGAACGACTTGGCTTTTTTAATTATGTTTAAATATCGTTAATTTAAAAATAAGCTTCTTTAATTTTATAAAAATCACGTTATAGGATCTTGCTTTATGTCTAGTTGAATAAATTATAATTTTACTTTTTTTGTATTAATATTTTGTATTACAATTAAAATGAAATTTTCTTGTGCAATAAATTAATTTTTCGTTCACCATAAATAAATTCAGTGACAAAAAAAGGAAATAAGAAGATTCAAAAATAAGAAGTAAAAAAAGATTTTTAAAAAATGACATTGTTCTGAGAAAGTTTAATCCACGAACGTGACTAATTTCCAACACTTGTGCTCCGAAGACACACATCTTTCTCTTCACATATCTATACACACACACGCACACATCTGTTTTTCATAAACTTTCGCTCAGTTTCTCAGCATATGTACATCAACTTCACTGCCAACGACTTAATTAACCTAATAAAATCTCACTGCTCGCGTTAAAAAAAAAAAAGAAAAAAAAAATACGAATAATTTAATAAATTACCAAAACAAAAGGCAATAAGTTTTGAATTATTTAACGTCTAATATACCGTAAATATATACCTACTAAAATTAATTAAACATTGTATAATTATCTGAAAGCTCAAATATACCTACAACAGTTTATTAGTTTTTTATTATTTTATTTATCAGTAATAAAATTAGTCAAGGTCGCCTTAGCGCATCTCTCTCAAATCTATTTATATAACACATGTACATCCATCCATCCATCCATCCATCCATACATACATACATACACGTGTAAATCCAATGTGTTTCGGATTCAAGGTAAAATTTACAGTTAACAGTTTGCTATATAGCTTCATACAAACTCTTTGGAGAAGAAAAAGGATATATATAGGTAAGGAAAGAGAGCGAAAGACATAGAACTCGAGAAAGTCGAAGTAAGAGGCATATAAACTTTCTCGTGGATTGTATATATATATATACACCTACCAAGATAGAATTTATAAAAGGAAGAGCATGAGGAGGAGGAGGTGGAGAAGGAGAAAGGGAGAACGACTATTAAAAGCTTCGAATTTACTCAGGAAAAGCAAAGGAATATAAAGAATAAAAATGCATTATCTTTTCACGTGGACCTCTCTAACCATCAAGACAGAGATGAAAGTAACTATATCCTTCTTCTATTCTCTATAGTAAATTGCAGATTTTGCAATTGAAATAAAAAAATCATGTTTTTGACACTTATAAACAACAAAAACGAGAAAAAGAGAGAAAGAGAGAATATTATCATTGCTTATACTCAAAGCACGAAAGAAAAGATCATACAGATTTATACCTTGAAAATGTGTTTTGTAAGTCCATAGCCAGATATATTATATTCTTTCTCTCTCTTTCTCAAGCACCAGCAGCAGCAGCGCAAGTCAATAAATCCGGTTCGGCGAGTATACAAGCACACATACACATGGATACCTATAAATATAGGTGTGTGTGTGTGTGTGTGTGTGTGTGTGTGTGTGTGTGTGTGTGTATGGAATAAGGAGGGAGGAAAATATACACCTATGTAAAAGTATGTACGTGTATGTAAGGCTTATATTCAAGTTATGCCTTCACTTCTCATTCCGTGTGGTATGAGTAGTAGTAGTATATAGTATATAGTGGTGTGTGCACGCCCCTCTTGTTTCTTCTGAGAGAGAGCGAAAGAGAGAAAGAGAGAGAGAGAGAGAGACAAGGTCGACTAACAGTACACCCATACCTGTGCACGAGAGAAGAGAACGCACGCCCGTCCGCCCACAATATATACACCAACGATTCGCTCTTCTCTTCTATACCTCCCACTGTATATACATACATACATACATACGTATACACTGTATAAAAGCACGTGAGAGACGTGTACGTTAGATATATATACTGTCATCCCTCAATAATCTACTTCTAATCCTATACCTGCGCCTATCCACCCACTCTTTTTTTTTGTCATCTTTTCTTTTGCCTGGATTCGCGAGGGTGTAATTTTTTTTTGTGTGTTTTGGCTAACGAATATATACGATGTTCGATATTCTTTTTACCACGTGTTACTCTTTTTACACTTTTACTATCTATAATACTCTCGATTGTCTTATATTGTTCCAATTAAATTTTTAATTTTGTTTGAATAAGATATAGAATATAAAAATTTTCTGGAGAAGAATGAAAAGAAATAATTTACATACAATTATTTTTTTCTTCAAATTTTAGATTAAAATTTTTTGCAGAACCTAACTGAATAAGTGTATATGTATCTGTATCAGTTTATTATCTCTAGATTTAAAAAAACTAATTGTCTATAGATTAGCTGCAAATTTCCTTAAACTTGATCATGTAATTCTTAACTACGTGTATTTTATTTAGAGATGAATATTTATTATTTATTTTAGTGTATCAAAAATTATGAAGAAATACAAAATTAGCAATATGAGGCATATTTTTTTTTTATTGATTTATAATTCAAGTCGAAATAAGATGTGATACTTTTAGAAAAAAATGTGTGATTTAAAATAACAGTCTATATTTATACAAAAAAAAATAATCAAATGATATGAAAGAAAGCAGCAAATGATTTCCTAATAAAATGGGAAAAAGTGAAATATTTGAAGATAAGTTAAAACATTATCAGTTGATAAGGCTGACATTATCATCACATTACGTCTCTGCTATATATTTTAATACACGCCCAAACTTGGTGACGTTATTTTTTTTCCTTCGTTAACTTATGACTCAAATTATTTTTGGACAAAATTAAACACTACTCTTAATAATAAACCTTAATTCATATATTTTTTAATAATCTTATACTCAAATTTTTTAAATTCAAAAATTATAAGACAACAACAAATAATTTTACATTAAAAAATTTATTTCAAATATCAACAAAAACATTTTCGTTTTTCAACTCTGCACAATATAAAAATAGTGTAGGTGGATAAGAAAAGAGAATCCAAGTAGTTAGATAGATAGATATTACATATACGTAGGTGTATAGCTCCATAAGTACATTACGCAAGCTCTTTTCCACATAGAAGAGTGGAGTGTGTGTGCCTTCAACAAACGAACTCTCAGAATCAAAGTCGAATCCCAAGCTGTTGCTATTGTTTACCATTGAAACCAAGTGTGTCTATGTATGTATGTGTGTACATAGAGTTTTCTCGCGAATAAAACTAGTTTCTGCATCAGATACTTGATCGAGAATAGAGGGTATACCCTCCATTTAAACCTCTCTATATGTTAAGTGCTATTTCGCTTTTCATTTAAGTCTCAAGCAATACCTAATATCTTAAGATACACATAATAATAATAATAAGTATATGTAATAATACTGGACTTAAATGTATAATGTTATAGCAAACTTTGCTAAATACTACTACGGAGTTCGCGGTAAAATTGGTGAGCTTGGATCACCAGCTATATGTACACGAAATATACTTGTAAATAAATAATAGATAAATATATCAAAAAGCTTAGATTTGTGGTTTTTTTTTATCCTAAGGCGATATAAACGAGATCAAGCTGAGTCACATGTATATAATACAACTTTACATTCATCGTAATGCTGCAAGAAGAGAGTGTGAGTGTGTATATACAAAACGTAAATAAAAGAAAATATATAAAATACAAGTATAGAGTATTTGAATTATCAGTGTATGTATACTTATATATGTATATCTCTACGTGTGGGAGTAGTGGGATCGTACATCATAGAAGTAGTGTAATATCTATTTCTTTCTTTCTTTCTTTCTTATCCTTCTTTTTTTGTTTTAATAAATAATCGTTTCCCGCGCAAAGCAAGCCAAGCCAAGCTTAGCAAAAGCAGGTTGCGCCACATTTCATTCACAAGCTTAATATGTGTGGCGCTACAATGGTATATATATATATACATATAGCGTAAAACTATGCTAGCAATAGTTTTATACCCACCACCCCCCACTACTATATACAATATATATACATACCAACAACGATATATATCTATTACACATACATACACAAAGCTCTTACAGTTTGCAAGCGTGGCGGCCCCGTTTACAGCAGTAGCAGCAGCAGCAGCAGCAGCAGAAAAGAGAACCGTGGCTTCGCAATTTTGTAAGAGGCCACCAGAACAGCAGCAGCAAGTTGCCTTGCGCTGGCTTTATACTACTGCTCTTCTATATACCTATATATATTACCTCTACTAGACTTGGCTATATACTTTCGCGCGCGCACTACTGCTGCTACATACATACTACATACTCAGGCCATGAGTGAAGTGAGGAAGGGTGAGAGGAAGGTGTATGATATAGCCTATATATATATTCGCGTATATGTATATACGGTCTCGGGCACGTGCGCGCTTATATACCTCTCTCTCTCTATCTATCTTACTCGCGAGTTGCGCGTCCCTGCGGCGCTCTACTAGCCGTGATCGGATTGCTGCTGTACTGCCTAGCCATGGCTATAGGTACTTTAAAAAGTAAGAAAGAGAGACCACTGACTGCTAGCTACTACTACTACTGGTGTCTATAATTCTGTATGTACTTGTATATATGTATATGATTTCTTGTATACCTGCCGTACCTGCCTGTGTTCTCTGTCTATCCGTCCATCTTTCTGTCATTCTACTACTCCTTTTTTTTTCTTTTCTCTTTCTCCCTTCTTAGCTTCAGGTATATAATATCTGCATACTTTGCGAGAAGCTTTTTGTATGTATGTAAGTTTAGACTACATGCTTATACACATCTATTTTTCTTACAAAAACGCTTTCTTCTTTTCTCGACAATTACTTTCTACTTCTATTATTACACTGTCAAAATGTCAACTATATATAGGTATGTATAACGTATACCTATACATCGCTTCATTTCACTTTAACTTCTTTGAAAGATTGTAAAATTGTCTGAGTAATTTCTAGCTTATAGATACAATTGGAATATTTTGAATTTTAATTTTAATATACGTATAAATCAAATTTTCTTTTCTTTTTTTTTATCAACTTCATCATCAGTTGTATCTGAAAGAGAAATAACGAACTGAACAAATATAATATTATCTGTGCGACAAGTGAAATATGTACGTTAATCTGAATTTAGTATGGTGGTATGTACGCAACTAAGCAATTTTTCAAATATTCAAAGGTAAATATTAAAAGTGTAAAGTCTTGAAAAAAGAAAAAAAAAAGAAAAGCAAAAAATAAAGTTGTCAATTGAGAAAAAAAGGTTGAAGTGCACATACACACACACAAAAAAAGGTTTACCTACAAGTACCTGAACTCCAAGGTGTCAGAAAAATAGTAGAATGAAAAAAGCACACGCGATGAGCAGCACAACGTCAGTGATTCAATACCTGTGGTTGATATGCAATATCAACGTATACGTATTATATATGAGTATGCGAATTTACAGATCAAATAAATGAAGTCACAGTATCAAGCAAATGAATTTTTATTTAAACAAAAATTAAACCGTCACTAAAAATAATAATAATAATTTAAAAAAGCACAAAACTTCTTTAAATAAACATTTGTCAATAATTTCAACGTTAACGTCTCAAAAATTGCAATCACAGGATGGAGCACAAACTGAGGAATGTTCATATGTTTAAGGTGATAGCGATTATCGATATATACTAAAATTTGAGACGTGCAATCAGAGCTGCCTGCTTCCGTCTCTTCACGATATTTTGCTGCTGTATTGGCTTCACCGATAAAACGTTGGCTGCGCTCATATTTTTAAACGATTGGCTTTGAGGGACGCAAAGACACGTCACGTGTTTGTAATACGTATATATAATATACATACACATATGTCGCGTTTAGTTTTATAAAGCCAAAATGCCAGTGGTCAAGGCAATATATCGAGTGTCGACGACGATGAAAAAAAAAAAAATGATCGTTTGACGTGGTGCTCCAATTCCCACAATATTATGTAATATATTTTTATAAAGAATTTGAATACAACTTTATTTTATATTGAAATTATTTTTATATTTTAAAAAAAGATTTACTTGTTATACTTGAATACAAATAATTTTTACTGATATAAAAGCTAGAAAAATGTTATGAGACAAACGGTATTTGGTTAGTATAAAAGTAAATAAAAATTTAAAAGTATGTTAGGAATTTAAACTAGTTTTATAAATATTATTGTGAACAGAAATTATTTATTCAAGTGAAATTTCAAGATTTCAGTTAGTATTTTCAGAAAATTTGAATTATACAAGTGATCAAATAAATTCTCTAACAATCATTGAAGGTAACCAAATCTTTACAAAGTAAATTAGTTCAATACGTATAGGTAAATATGTGCTTTTAACAATTATAAAATTAATTCAAATAAATTTTATTTTACATATTACACTCGTAATTTGAAATATCAGTCAAAATAAAATTAAAATATAAATCAGCAAATCCCGTTAAACTTGGCAAAGTCCCTATATACGAGTACAAGGTAAAGAGAAAGAGAAAGGAAAAAAAGGAGCACGAAATAAAAATTAAAGAAAAAAAAAAAGAGAAGATGAAAACGATGCACCTTGTAAGAAAATAGAAAAATCTCGAAATGCCAGTTTTTTTTCGGAGTTAAAAGAGTCCAAAGTAGGATAGGGGATACATATACAAGTTTAGGGGAGAGAAGGAAAAAAAAGAGGTGTCAAAGTGGAAGACGAAGAAGAATGCAGGATGCACAAAGTGTGTAGATGTGAGAAGGAGAAAGAAGAAGAAGAAAAAGAAAAAAACGGACCATCTTCTCGTCCTATACATATACATAAACGTGGGTCTGTATTTATAAAAGAGAGTCTTGGAGACGAGAAGGAAAAGGACACAAAACAAGACACAGAGAAAAGACGTGTATATAGAAACCCGCGTGGTGACGGGAATGTAAAGGAAAGAGGGGCATAGTAGCAGCAGCAAGCAGTAGAAGCGAGGGAAAGAAAGAGAGCATAAGCGAGAGAGTTCGAGGGAGGGAAGAGGGGGCGAGGGAGAGAGAGAGAGAGAAAGAGAGAACCGCTCGACGAACAGCGGCGCAAGTTCCGCGAAAGTAGGACTCGACGCTCGCGCGACTGGGTCGACGACCGATGCCAGAAAGAGAGAGAGAGAGGCCCCAGAGCATAGCACGCCAGCCAGAGAGTGTATAAGTATATACACCTACATATGTATATGTGAACGAATAAGTATGTGTGTATGTGTGTCTTGTGGAGAGATATATACACATATAGGCACACCAGGAAAGAGGACGGGGGAGGGGGGCGATTATCCCTCTCTTTCTCTCACTCTCTATGTCTATGTGGCCTAGGATAGCTATTTCGTCCCACTATAGAATAGGTATAGGTACCAGCAGCTCTAGGATTTTCTTCCTTTTATTCTCTTTCTTCCTGTACCTTTTTCGTTTTGACTTTTTGTGACTCTCTTTTTCTCTTTTTTATACATTTATTTTAAAATAGAGAAGGAAATTCAGCTTTTATGAAACACCTGACGTTTCTTTAAGAATTTTAATTTTATTAATATGAATAAATAGCGATAAGGAATTGTAATAAAATGTGAATATTAAGATATTTTATGTAACTAAAGACAATACAAAATTCGAGTTGAGGTATTTAGGATACGATTTTAAAGAAAATTATTAAATAAATAGGTAAAAATGAAAGATTAAACAAAAAATATAATTAAAAGCTTAGTGTCCATGTAAGGTATATTGTATAAAATCTCAATGTCAATTAACAAAAACAAATTAAAATCTAATCTTATCTTAGCATCTTATATAAATTGTGCCATTTTAGAATAATAGTAAGCAAACTCTGTTCTCGTTGCATTTTTTTTTCTTTTATTATCATAACTTTAGCATTAAAAAAAAAGTGTCTAGTCTTAAAAAACTTAATACGCTGTTTTTTTTTATCGCTGCATTACCAAACCTAAACAATTATCTTAGATTTTCTTTAGCAAACAAAGATTTTCTTGAGCTAAAAGAGCGAGAAAGAAGAAATATACGTGTATAAGCAGAACGAGGTATACAAGGCATCTAGAGCAAGGATATATATATATTTTTTTTTTAAAGCTACATTAAAGTCGGTCAATTTACCGCTTGGGATCGTGTCAAAAGCGAGAGGAAGGCGACGAAGGAAAGAAGTTCCGGTTGCTGACCTTGATTCTGTGACGGAAAAAGCAAGAAGACTATAAGCAAGAGAAAGAGAAGTAGGAACTCTCGGTGTGGTAGGTATAGGATAAACACCATCATGATTCACTGCTATATATTCCGGAGAAGGTGCGTTCGAGCCTGAAAATTCAAGCTTCTTTATTTTATTTTTTACTATTTTTTCATCATTTTTCTTTCCTTTGCTCATTGTTCCATTTATTATTTTCTATTTTGAATTTAGTTCAGGATTATATATTAAGATTAAACAAAATCAAAAGTAGAAGAATTTCAGTATATAAGTAGCAGCAGCAGTAGCTCGTTACTTCGAGTTATCGTGAATTTTGATGATGATGATGATGACACAAAAACAAATTTGACGCATATTTCAACATGCTAAAGTATATAAATTACGTGGAAGTTATATAAAGTTTTCAACGATAATATAAGAGAAGAATTTGAAATTTTCCATAGAGAAATACATATTTTTCGTCATTAATCTGTTTTCGGTTTAACCACACAATATACTTATTCTTGAATAAATTTCCTTCAATTTACGTAATTTAATAAAATAAAATTTTATACAAGTATTGTAATTTCCATGAGTAATTCATTTCAACATTTACTGTCTGAGAGTTTATTCGAAGAAGCAAAGATATAATATATATCGAGTCACTTGAGTTTAGTGTTATATTAACGATAATATTACAACTTTGGAAAATTATTAATCACAATATTCACAAATTAAACAAAAACATAAAGCAACTGACACAGAATAATAACCTGTGATTAATAATAAAATAATAAAACATAAAAATGGAAATTTTTTTTTATAAAAAAAACATTATTGAAGAATATTCTTAAGAAAACACGTGACTGAAGCATTAAAAAAAACCATGGTTATCAACCACACACATAAAATGAATAAAAGCAGCTCGTCAAACACGTGTATCTACATACATCTATATAACTACCAATGTGTATTATATATATTAAAAACGTCGTTGCGTGGTGTTCTCCTTTTGTTATTTGACCTTCGCAATACCGTTGCCCTTGAAATTATCGCGCGAATCATCCTGCGTCGTCGTCGTCGACGTCTTCGTATCATCTCTTTCTTTCTCTCTCCCACGTCAATACCCCCATACCATCAGTCTTTTATTGGCTTTTTGTTACTAATTTATTCTACTTGCAGAAGCCGTGAACGATTACGTATAGCATATTTTATGTAATTTTTCAATTATTATCGACAAAGCGGAGCACATTTGAAAAATAATAATTCATTTTTTTTTTTAACCATCACTTATTTTTTTTTTCTATAACGATCTATAACATCAAATTAAATTTACAAATCAAGAAAAAAAAATCACAACATCATACCTATTATACGTATACATTCCTGATGTTTCAGCTGGCAATTAAAAATACTAATTAAAGAATATAATCAGGTGTGTTAATATTGCCATATCTGGTCAGTGAAAGCGCCTTGACTTTTATCTTTTAATACACCTATATATACGTATGTATGTGTGTGTATATGTTTGTAATGTCTGATGTCTGTTTGACTAGAATTTAAAAATTCCACCTTGGCATATTATTCAACAAAACACGTAGTCCAGTATATAGTAGTTCTCTTCACTGTACACAAACGCGCGCGTATAGATATAATATAAGTGTATGTGTTGGTATGTCTTTGATAATGGCTGTTTGATTATTCAAACGAAGATTTTTCCTTTGAATATATAGAGAGGAGAGAAAGAGAAAGAGAGATAGAGGGAGAGAAGCAGAAAACTGGCGCGAAATTACGCGATGTACTATGAACGAATATACGTGTGAGCAAGAAGCGAGTGAACGCTAAATCAGTCTTTCCCGAAAGAATTTTCCAGTCGAGTGAAAGTAACTGCTTGCTTGCTTGCTTGCTTGCCTGCCTGCCTACCTGTCCGCCTGCCTGCCTGCTTCAATGTGTGTTCGCTTGGCCGCTGCCTGCTTGCCTGCCTACTTATTATATTGTGTACTCTTAAAACAACTTTAATGGATTTTTTTTTTTTACTTCCAAAATTTTACCTTCGGCTTGATTTTATTTTTTTTGGAAGAATATTTTTTTTATAACATTTAAAAAAATATATCGTTCTACTTTAATACTCTGATACTTTTTTTTTTATTGCCGGTTGATCCTATACCCAAGTTTTTTTTAAATCTAACTGTACTACGCATCTTGTAGAATATCAAGAAAATATATCGGTAAAATGTGATTAGCGGCATCTTTTGTTTTATTATTTTTTGTTTTGTTTTATTTAATGTTTTTAAAATTTTAAAAGTTATTAACAACACGAATAAATGAAATTTATTTTTCTTTTTTTATTAGTATCATTCGTTTTAAATTTATCGATCTTTTGATGGCGATAGTAACGGTATCAAAAAGTATTTCAACAGGTTATTTAATGATGTTCTTGGTCATATTCTCAACGCAATCAAACTAACATTTTATATTAAAACTGCTACCTTTTTCTACATTTAAACTATCAATAAATTTGAATTAAAAATTTTAAAAACAAAATTTCAACTAGTTTCTTAATAAAATTGGTTGATCATATTATAGTCCGAGACTTTTTAACAATCAATAATCAAAAAAATCTTATCCGCACAAGATTAATAAGAGGTTAGTTAAGGAAGAAGTGTATATAATACGTATATGATGAGTTGGTAAAAATGATAAGGAAAAGGTCTGCGAGTCTTTGGATTATAATTATCGGTCATTGATATCTTGAGAATTGACAAAACAAGGTTAAAATACTCGCAAAGTCTCGTCGTCACAAGAGTCACAGCGGACACGTGCGTAAATTATATTATATACTTTAAAAAAAAACCAATCTCTCAGCGATAGTTAACGATTTAAAAAAAAAAAATGAGCCAAAGTTGAAAGTAACAAACTTAAACTATATACTTATTATTACATATAAAATATAATAATAAAATAAAAGAAGAAACTTACTTGTAAATCGTGGCAGGAATTATCTCGGTGAGTAGCAGCGCGTATAACGCCAGCACGCCAGCCCCACTCGCTGATCTTGTTGACCTTTAGCTTGCTGAAACCACTGACCGAGAGGAACCTTTTTCCCACGATTTCCTCTCGATACTTGTACGCCATAATAACCGGCCCCACCCCCTATATTCACGTCTTCGGCTGTCGCCTGGTTATATATGCTGCTATACTTATACTTCGGGCTTTTTCTTGAAATTGCGCCCACACTTATTATATACACCAGCACACTTTCAACTATCTTTCTTGTATATTTTTTAATCTTTAATATTCTTAAGGTTCACGTAACTTTAAATAAATCTTCTTCTTTTTTAAATTCAAACTTTACTATCAATATTAATAACTATAACTATTATATTCCACTTTGTATTATTATAATAATTAATTATTTATTGCACATGCGCATATTAAGCGAACATCTCGTAATATGAATGATGTGTATATACGTGGTACATAAGAAAGATGCCCACACGTACACGATATTAATATATATCTTAAAGATAAAACAAAACTTGAACACAATACACTCGTTATATTATATAGAAGATATAGGTAAGAAGCAGTTGTGTAGCTGTAAATAAGGCTATCTCTCTTGCTGTTGTTTATCCTATATTTACTGTTTTCTCTTCTTCCACTCCGATTTTGCTTGGATATATATTACTACAATTACGGCTGCAGTTCTCTCTTTTTCACTTCTAATGTCGATATAATGATGCTGCTGCTGATGATGATGATGACGCGTGGGATTTTCCGGCTTCTGCGTGTGGTCGCCGCGTCTCTTCCTTCCACGCGATGATGCACAGGAGGACGACCCCTCACTCGTCGAGGAGGGAAAAAAAAGGCTAGTCGCACTCCCGATTTTCACGGGGTATACAGTTCGTCGTCACCGTACTCTTTATTATTATGGCTGGACGGCCCATTTTCCTCATCGCGACTATCTTTTCCTCTCTCCACCTAGACGGCAATTGTTCTTGCCTCTGCAGCAGCTTCAGTTATTACATTAGCTGCTGCTGCTGCTGCTGTTGGTGTGGTGGCTGTTGTTGCTGTTGCCAAAGTTACCTCGGATTTTGTTGTTATTCGCTCCAGTTGACGATCAATCCACGGCATCATTGACTTCACCTTGGCGGTGTCTTTTTATCTCTTTCTTCTTTTTTTTTCTCTCTGCAATATAACAGGAATTTTGTTTACTTCACACGGCCCTTGTTTATATTTATTTTTGTATATATAGGTAGGCAGTGAGAATTAAAAAGAGGCCGCGAGTTGCTATACAGCTAGGTACAAAAGCCACTGCTGCTACTCATGTCTCTGCTGACGCGTCCTCATTACACTCTTTCTCTCTCTCTTTCTATATGCCTCGGGCCGATCGATATTTTTCCCGCCACCCACACAGCCGTCCTCGAAATTTTTCCTCCGATATATGAAACACGACTCGTAGTTATATTACAAGTACAGCCAATATCAACAACACCAAATTAACACTACTGGAGCACCAGCACTAGCACCAATCAACTATTATCAGCTAACTAAGCAACAACAACTACCTATCTAACAACAAATTAAACGCGCACTTTTAATGCTTCAATTAAAAAAAGATGAAGCATTCCACTGCAGCAATGTAGAAAAGAGAGATTTGTATGTGTGTGTGTGTGTGTGTGTGTGAAGTGTACTTGAGAGAAAGCATCGGATAACATTTGACAGGTCTCTCTCTCTTTTTTCCTTCGAAATCGACTATCTTCCCAAAATTTCAAGTGGGGTGGAGGGGAGAAAAAAAAAGCTGTCGAAGCACACACACACACAGTTATAAGGCGGTGGTGGTGACGGCAGCGGCGGAGGCAGCAACGACGACGACGACGAAGCTTTGCTTATAGAGCTAGAGGGGCTCTCCTCTCTCACACTCACAACACTATTCTATACACAGGCAGTAGCGCCAAGATCGATCGTTTCGCGGCCTAGAAAAAGGCGCGCCCAATTAAAAGAAGCAGAGCCAGCAGCAAGCAGTAGTAGTAGAGTAGAGAGAGCCTCGTTCGTTCTCTGCAGAGCCAGAGGAATTCTTCTGATTCTTTCTACACACTATATACTACACCACTACACACTACTGCTACTACTACTACCTTCTTCTTTTCCTCGATGCCTCTCACTCGTTCGTACGTTTATTTAACACTAATATTATAACGAGCTGCTTTTATATTCTTAAAGTAAGTGTAGCTTTGCTAGAAAAAAAAAACTTTTCTCATGCAACTGTCAAAAAGCTTGCTCCAAACTCCGTAAAAGGGCAAATATATAAAAGCCCTATACTAGCAGGCTGTATGAAACACGTCCAATGAGGCTATATAACAGTACAACTCTGTTCCAGACGTAGAGTGTATAAGAGAGAGGCTGCTGCTGCTGCTATGCACCACACAAAATGTCTACACTCACTCACTACTCGGTTGTTACGTCGTGTGTATGTGTGTGTGTGTGTGTATCTACTTACATAGTTATACGCGCACTTCACTATAAGACTCACCACACTGAAAGAAGGAGAGAAAAAAAGAAAAAGCGCGTTGATTTATAAAGAACGAAAACGTCGATGCAATGTCATAGAGAGAGCGCGATGACGTAGGGAACGCGGCGCAAAACAAGCGCGACGCAACAACACAGAAACTATTACACACCCGACTTGCGATATCGCGCGGCGCGCACTGGATGGGATGGGAAAATCGGACGTCGACGACGTCGCTCTCTCGCTCGCTCGCTCGCCTCGCGCGGCGGCGGCAAGGAACGGCGGCGGTGGTGGTAGCGGTGGCAGCGCCCCCGCCGAGCGCGAGTACAGTCCTATATAGCATGGCCTTTTCCATCTCCCTCGACACCGCAGAGTTGCTTTCGGCCTTCCTTTCTCTTCTTCGCTATACTCGTATTCTTGCCTCTTTTCCCCCTACTGCACACACCCCCAATCCCCCTATTGCATCTTTCTCTTTTTCTCATCTTCGTCTCTCTCTCTCTCTATCTTTTTCCAACGACTCATACGCGACGCAACTCTGTGTGTGGTGGGAGTAAATCCCGCTCACCGCCGCGCGCGCTTGCCTTGCGCCTGTTCTCCTCTCTTTTTTCCCCCCTTCACTGCAACCCCTCCCCCTCAACCCGCTTCCCTCCCCCGCAACTGTGGCGAGCCACACGAGTTCGACCACTCGTACGACTTTTGTGACGTATCGCTACCAGCATTTAGTGACTGTAAATATTTAGTATTTCTCAAATTAAACTGATAATATATTTTAAAAATAATTAGTTATAATACGCATATCGTATGTGGGATATTGGTATACTTGAGTTTATTGCGTTCTGTAGAACTTTTTAAATCAAAAGCTTGACGGTTATTATGAGCATTTAACCGTTAGATTTAAAATCATTTCGTTCTTTATTTTTTTATAAGCTTTTACTTCTAATTTTTTATTTATATTTACTAAAAATCACAATTTTACAAATAAATAGTGATAAAATAATTTTGGAGCAGTATTTGTCATATATTTTTTAACAAGTATCAAAATATAATATTGTTGTTTTCCTTAATTATTTCACGTAGTATGTAATAACTGAAAAAAAGAGATGATGAAAACAAACATCTGAAATATAAAAGAAACGTGTTTTAGTATCCTCAGTAATTCATGTACTTATATAGGTAAAAAACTGGAACAAATTTTTTATCAACCAGCAAATTTGTAGTAATAATTTGCGGATAGTATACAGTTCAGTTACATGCAGCTGTTTCATTAAAACTTTTTTTTTATAATTCTTCAGAAATATTTATCTTTAGAAAAAAAAAATGTTGAAACTCCGGATTGTTGAGTAAGGTCTCTGCTGGTGGCCTTGTCTCTTTCTTTTTCTTTTTTCTCTCTCTCTCCCAAAGAAAATGATTTTAAATTGAAATCGTTGATATGTACATACACATACTTATATATACTGTCGCTGTCACGTGACAACAACACGTGACGTCACGTAGAGCTTACGCACGCCTTCGACGTGTTGGATCAGCTTGGCTGCTGGATGATGTTGGGGCTGGGCATAGTTTGCAGCAGGCAATTCAATATGTATAGCTATATAAATCGTACGTAGCATCTGTACCGACTGTTTTCTGAGCATGTATATATATATAGGTATACATAAGCTATCTTTCTCCGTCTATCCATCTCTCTTTTCCTAGACAGAACTGTTCGATACAGTAGGTGTAACACCCACACCATTACCCTACTTTACAAGTGTTGGCAATCCGTGTGAGCTCGTTCGGCGCTGCGGTTTGCGGCGGCGGCAACAACGATAGTGGCGACAGTAGCGGGAGCTACTGGAAGCGCAATAATAAAACGAATCGGAGCCGCGAGCGAGAGTAAGTAACGAGTTGCCAGGAAAACACACCCGGAGCAGTCCAACATGGCTTCGCAGCCGCCGCAGCTGTGAGAATCGGATAGAGCTCCCGGGAGCTCGGATTAACCAAACGCTCCGAGTTCATTTTCTATCTAATAAGCCTGGTGACCACGTAAACGGACACGTTTAATAGTGTAGGTACTTAGCAACGACGTGTTGAAAACGGACGGGTTGTCCCAAGCTATAACCGTTGGTGGTTACCTGGTTTCTGCCCGTATCTCTATCCGCAGGAGCAGCAGAGTTCGATGTACACGCGAGTCTCAACGTCGCCATCGTTATTATAGCGTCGGGAAATATATTACACGGCTGTACTTACTCGTCAAGGACTCGGTGCGTTTTCTTTGTCCTCTCTCCTACTCCTTCTCAATATACTGCCAGTCTCCTGGAATCATTGCTGCTATTTTCCGAAGCATATACCTGCAGCATCGTGAAAAACTAAACTGCCAAGCATCAGGAGCTGCGAAGTGAGACGCTATAAGAAAATTGCTACGGTGCGGAGCTGGGCTCTCTAATAACAACAACAAGGAAATTAGAAAAAGGAGCTGCAACAAAATGATTTCGTCAATAGTTTCTCGTCTTGTGATGTAAGTACTTTATAAATATTTCAATATTATTGTTTAAATTTTCAAACACTGCCAACGTTCTCTTTCGATATAATATTATAACAACACGTTGAAGTCGATGACAACAACGGTTACATGATTTTAACGTACATAAGGTACAGGTTCTGTTTATTTTCTTTGAAGCACGAATGGAATATTCTTGAGCGAACCTCGCCCGACCAATCTATTTATTGCTTTAATTAATTCTGCCGGTCATGTACTATATGAAACCGTTATATTTTGTTATTCAGTCGTTACCTGTCTTGCATAATCCAATTAGCTAAATCGTTATTAGAAAAATTTAAAAGTGTACAACAGAGTCTTTGTTTATGTCAATCCGCTTGCTTGAAATGTGCGTATAACTCCGAAAAAATACAATGCTTTGGAGAAACAAAAACCTTTTTGTAAGATGCATACTAAATAGAGGTGTACATATATGTTTGAGTAGGAAGAAATCAATGCAGGTGCATACAGAAAGGACCTAACCTCAATTTCGATGCCGTGTGATTGTTGGAGCATAACGGATTGTGCAATCCAAACGTTGAAAATAAATAATGTTACTTAATTCTCACACGAAAAAAAAAGAAGAAAAATTTATTTTTGTCAGCAGAACTGTGTTAAGTAAATTAGATAGCTATTTTTAATATTTTTTTTATTAATAACTATCATATATTATTGATGTAACAACTATTGATTGTGAAAGTTCACCATAACAGTCAATTGGTAATTTGTTTCTGAGAAAAAATTATTTTCTCAATGCCAAGATTACATTGCATTTGATTATATGTACATAATTTTGATTACAATAATATGTGCGCGTAAATTACCATAAATATTTTTTTCATTTTTATCATTATTAAATATAATTTTAAAATGAAAGAATATCTCGACAAAACGAGATATAATAATAATATAAAATTAAAGTAAAGCAACACTCATTTATTACAAGCAACCAATTAAATTTTAAGTTATACTCGATAGCCAAAATAACGACTAAAATTGATAAATTCCAAACATTAACAATCGAGAAAAAGTAATTTATTTGACCAAACTCTTATATCCGGATGATAATTTAGTAAGCTCAAAATGGATGAGGCACAAGAAAGTTCGTAGGGTGCCAGGCCAGCTGAGAAACAGCTGCAAGATAAACGCTATACTGTACATAGTTAAATGTAATGTAGGCTGAGCGAAAGTGCAGCTCTCTTGTCGTGTTCGAACGAAAATAGACCCTAGCCAAGTCTTTTTTTTTTTTTTGTTTTGTTTTACAAGCTGCCAACTCACTTCCATGCAGTAGCATGCCAAATTGAGCGTCTCTGGTCTATTTCATGCTATATATATAATATATATCGGTGGCAAGTCAGGAAACTGTTAGGCTACTGTAAAGTTTGTAAATGTATTGCATGCAAAAAAGTACTTTATAACAAAAAAAAAAATAACTTGGTATTTAGTTAATTTTATGGTACTAAATTACACATGTATATATTCTCTTTGAAACATTTCCTTTTTCTCTCTCTCTTTTGTCCTTGATAACTTTATTTATCATCGTTGTTGATCTTTCACTTTTGTAAAGGTATACACCAATAGTAAGCTTGACACGACGAGTCTTCATTCCCTTTACTCTTTGATTTTTCAAATTTGTCATTTATTTCATATTTCCAACCGTCAAGGATTTATATTGATTTAACTGAAATTACAGACACTAAGCACTGTGAGACTCTATAACAGTGTAAATATTTATACCAAGATTATACCAAGACTTTAAAAATTATAATATTTATTTTCTTGAATAATTTCTATAATAACGGCTGAAGAAATAATTGTCTTGAGAATAAACCTAGAAATTATTTAAATTTTAATAGAATAAACAAAATATTAAAATTTTTCACAAATCTCTGCATAATCTCTTACGAAAGTCTTGAGTTTGTGTAACGCAATATTCACGTTTACACGTCTATACAAATAATTACATATACTTAAGCCTTATCTCCTTGATTCGCCTATTTGCACCTGCATACTTTTTATAACTTAACAAAAATCCAACTTAGAATTGATGATACATTTTTACCGCATCCAATCACAACTAAACAGTCAGTCTTTCAAATAAAAGGAAAGCATTATCGTGTTTCAAGTACATTTTACAAGCGTCGCGAAAGTTAGGACCTTGGGGAAAAAAAAAGAAACATTACGAGAGCAAGGAATGAGTGAGCGATTGCACGAGCTTCTTTCTCGAGTAGATAGCCTCCATACACACACACAAGGTGTATTTCCATGTCGTCGTCCTCGATACTTTTGTTATGTACATATAAGTTCATCCGTAGGCGTATACTATACACGCACAGCCAAACTACTTTTATCTTTCACCCATGTATATATATAAATATATGCAGCAACAAGCTTACCGCCTTGATCTTTTCTTTACACTGACCTGCTTCTATGTTACTCTTCTTTCTTTTTTTTTTTTTTTTTAAATTTCTTCCAAGCTATATTCTATACGTTTTATAATCTCTTTAACTTACGAACGTTGCTCTCTCTCTTTTGCTTCGCTTATGCTCTTATATAGTTATGATCGTTAATAAGATCAAATGTTTGAGAAAAACGTAAAATCTTGAAATAGCCCTGGAACAGCTGCTGCTGCTGGAGAGAGCAGTAGTAATAATGTTCGTGAAGACGAATAAGGTAAAATCGAGGAGAGTGAGAAAGAAAAAAAAAAGAGAAGGCAAGGCCAAAATAAACGCGACTTGATTTTTAACCTGTGAATATAAGCTCGAAGACGATAAACAGACCTGCGAATAAGTGCGAATGTTTGTACACTGGGCAAGTGCGGCAAAAATCGTGTTAAAAGTAGTAGGGAAAAAAATAAAGCTTTTTTATTTAACAACATAAATCACTGTAATAATTTTTTTTTTATTTATAAATTAGATTTTTATAAGAATATATTAAATAACTTTTATCGATGACTAGATTTAAAAATATAATAATAATAATATAATTTATACATTAATATAACATCTATAAATTATTTATTATTTGTTATAGTTAAAAAGAAAATAGAGATACCTATATACAAAACGATCTTTCAAATTATGAATATACTTATAGCAAACTAGCTTTTAAGTTGTCATTTATATATTTTTTACAGACTAGAATTATTATCTCGGCTCTCGTTTCGTTTACCGTGCAAATATTACGAAATATTTTATTTATGTATAATAATTGTGTCTAACATAAAGTTGATCACGAAGGCCATTCATAAATTTTTATTGCTTTTTAAAAGTGTTACTTTAGAAATTTAAAAAAAAAAAATGTAATTAATGTACTTGTATTTGACATATCTTATATTATGAAGTTGAGCTTTATTTGAAATTCAATGTAATCATTTTAATAAATTTTTTTAATTAAATGTATACATTAGAAAGTAATTAAATAAACCAAATCCATAGTATATATTACAAGTTATTTAAATAATACGTATGGCTAACTACTACACGTAGAGCTTAAATTAAAGTTCAAAAGGAAAAACAAACTTATCGTTTAGGTATATATAACGACAGTGATGAAGGAAAAATGATCGTGAAAATATATATATAAAGGAGCTAAAACTGGAGGAATGATAAAACGAATAAAAGAAAGAAAAAAAAAGAAAGGCAGTAGAAGTAGTAGCAAAACTTGGCACGTGTAAGCTTACACTAACCACTATATACTCTATATAAGCCATCGTTTATTCTCTTTCGCATTAAAGTTCCTTTGTGTAGACATAGTAGGTATATAGTATATCCGCGCGCAATGACTTTACACTCGCGCTTTCCTTATCTCAGTTGCATCTCTCTTTGCTGTGTCTCTTTTTGCGCGCTATAAGTATACATACAACACAGCCTTGATCGACAAAAGAAAGAGAGCTTGGACTGACAAAAATGACTCATTGCCCCCCTCCTCTTTTTCTCTTTCTTCTAACTCCTATAAAAGCATCGTTTCTCTCTGATGATGCATGTTTTTTTCTTTTTTACTCGCATATAATATATGCAGAGCTACGTATATACATTATGTATACAATACTAATCCTCTATTTTCTATTCAATGCTATAATTTCAAGAATAATGCTATTGATAAATGTATAAGTAAGAAAGAGAGGGAAGCTGTTGTTGATAGTTGTCGAGATTACTGCTTGTTCAGCTTTAAGATGTTGTCTATATATATGCGTAGTAGAGTAAGCTGCATACAATAGAGACAAGAACTATTTTATCATTTGCTTTTGTTTTCTTGATTTTTTTCTTTCTTTTTGATAATATACTTACTTTGTAAGTAGTTTATACAAATTTGTCTATTTTTAAATAATTAAAATGAAAAAAAAAGAAGAGGATCTATGTGTCACATAATTTTTTCGTGTTTAACTCCAATATCGTTGTAAATCAGAAAAAAAAAGCAATAATGATCGGATACCGTTACCATAGCCTATAACAAACGTAAATTATTGCCATCACAAATCTCATTTTCTAGCTTTTCGATTTAATTTTTTTTTTTTTTTTTTTTAAATTTTATTCGTCACAGTTACAAAAACGAAAACGATGACGACGACGGATGACAACGAGACGACGCCGTCTTATACTCGACGCCACTACTACTGCCGTGACGCTGCACGATATGTGTGTGTGTGTGTGTGTGGGCTTTTAAATATAAATTGGACGCCGGGAGCTACCAAACTTTTAGTCTTGGCATCACATTCGTTCGTGAAACAAGCACTGTTAGCTATTATCCTTTGTTTAGCTTTCTTTTATACATATCTTTCTTTCTCGTTTACTTATAGTTACATTACTCTTTTATCACTTTTTTTTCTTTGTCACTGTACTTACAACTTGTTAACTGTACGTAAAAGTCGAATCTTTTTAGATGTTCATAATTTTTTTTGTGAGAAAAAGCTCCAAGTGATTTTAGTGTATCTTCTCTCATACTCTTATTAGATTTACAATGAATTGTGATTCATTGAAATAAAATCAATTTGAAAATATCTTCTCAAGACATCACTTAAATTTTCAACGAATATTTGTGGTATACTTGGAAGAAATGGACTCAGAAGGTGGATTCTGCGATTTTTCATTTTAAACAAAATTAATAACTGTGAAAAAAGTGGACCAGTGTGATACTATTGAAATAAAAAAACAACAACATGACTTGCCCAGTCCGTTCAAGTCGCATGCCTGTAAGATCAATTGTGCGTATGCCAGTCCGTTATAATCATCACTGTCACTTTCCAATCTTAAAAACAGTAAGCGTCGTTAGATTCGTCACAATTGTTATCTTGCCTGCGCCACTTAGAATAAACTATCCGTAACTGTGTATATTTTTATCGCTGATAAAGAAACAGTAATCCTACAAAATATGTAGGCCTCGTATCAACAACAAGTCAAGATAATGGAAAATATTGAATTTGAAAAAAATACAATATACTTGATAATCACAAAATAATAGCACAATCTATACACACACAATGTCGTTTGTATATACGCTACCGCAGCAGACAATAATTATTGTGTAAACAATCAATGTTATACACTTACAAGAAAATTCAAGTGTAAATTTTCAACAGTTTGTTCAGCAATGATAAAAACGCTCGGCATCTGGATTGAGTAAAGCCCCGCATTTCTTTAGGCCAATGATCCTTGGCGTGAATTCTCATTCCAAAATAACCTGACCTCTTCCTCCTCCTCCTTCTCCTCTCGCCCTTCTCTTTCTCGCTTTTCTCTTTTACTCACAAAAAAAAAATGTTTTTTTCATCAACTGCCTTTGTGCGAGTGTGTCCAATCTACGTGTATGTATTAAAAAAATAACACGCAGGCATAAGAGAGAAAAAAGAGAGATAAAGAGAGAGAGCTTGCATTCTTTCAAGACTGCTCAAAAATAGAAAGTTTAAAAAACTTTCTATGTCAATTTTTATTCATGTAATTGTAAATTTGAATGAAATAAATTGATTATAAAAATATATGTTGTATTATATTTTTTTTTAAAAAACATATTTCTTCTTGTCACAACAAAGTTGTAAATATTGGCTATTATTTTTAAAAGCGTGAGATTATTGTTTTTGGATAAAATTATTTTAACTTTTTGGAAAATAAAAATAATTCTCGGCGTTTAAATTTATTTTCTTTCACTGTTTTATAGAATTAAAAAAGAAAAATTATCAGGTATTTGTTATTAAATGAAATTTATATCATCTTGGCAACAATAGAATTTTTTGTACAGTAAAAATCAATACTTGAAAACATTAAATTTTCAAATTTTAAATTGATTTTTTTCGTATTAAATATATAACATGCTAAGAAACACGAGATTTGCATTAGTGGTTATGCAAGTATCAAGTAAAATTTTTTATACATTTTTATGTAAGCAAAATCTTTTTAGTGTAATTTATTTTAATAAATAATATTAAATTATTTACATAATATAACTTTGATGTAACCTATAATTAAATATTTCTAAAAAATTTTTAAATTAAAAAAAAAAAGAAATTACTCAATACTTTAGTAAGCGTGAAATAGCACAACACTGTAAGCATGTACAAGCACGTGATGGTCTTGACCTCGCTGTTAATTCGAACCAAGAGAGAGAAATGTCAAGAGCAAAAAAAAAAAAAAAGTAGGCAAAGCTGTCACATTATTATGCAGTCATTACAATACACTAACCGACAAAGTTGATAAGATTATCGTTATTTTGTGGCTAACATAAATAATGATATATTCATCTCATTCACATATTATGCTTCCGTATATACATTTTAATACAAAAAAAAAAAAACGGAAATACCATTCCATACAAACATTAAATTTATAATTTTTTTTTTTTTTTTGCTTAGTTATTACCTTACCTCTACATAATATTTTTCAAAAGGAATAAAATAAGTCAATGAAAAAAAAAAAAAAAAAATAAGAGAAAAATAATGTTAAAGGAGTGGAGTAGAGTGTAGTTATTCGTGCGTGTACATACCTACCTATATATTATACGAAGGTTGCGTAACTACGAACTTGCCTTTGTTTCTCGACATTGGCGATAATCATTGAATTACCTGACCGGCAACGTAATGTCGCTTCAGGGGGGGCTTGTTAACGTTCCAACAAGATCGCTTTTGCACTGTGTGCTTATATATAGTCTGGACAAGAGATGTATTGTACCATATGTACTGTATCTATATCTATGTGTGTGTGGGACTTGATTAGTTCCTGTATATGTAGATCTTCCAACTTAAAACATACAGATTTTTCTCGTTTTCCTTATTAGGTCTTTTAAATCCAACAAAAATCTTCATTTATCCAATTTATTTTTATTATTATTTAAATTAATTAATTTATTGCAGCAAACGTTTTTAATCATTAAACTCATCTGATAATTGAAATAATTGAAACTTTATTAAAATTGTACATACCTACTTAATGAAATATGTTATTCCAAAAATTGAAAATTAGGACAACTTCAAAAGCATAGTTCCATTTCGAGCTTTCATATAGAAAGCTCAAAATAGTTTAGAAAGCGGCAGAGATAGAAAGAAAGGAGGAAGAAGAAGCAGAAGACGAATACTGGCAGAGAAAGAGATAAATTCATAGAAAATTCTCGTAAAATGATATGTAAGGAAAAAGGAGGTCGAGCTTAGGGCTACACACGATTGACCTGTTTCGTTTCACATATATAAGCAGGGTGTAAGATTTTTCGTCTTGGTAACACACAGCACATGTAGGTATATAGAAACTTATTGCAACAGGGACAGCAGCGAGAACAGCGAGTAGTAGTAGTAGTAGTAGTAGAGCAAGCAACGAGGCTTTATAGGATCGGCAGCGCAAAAATAGTCGCGGGAGTATAGAAGTAAGAGAGAAGAAGGCGCGCATATGTTAGGTCGAGGAGAAGCATAGCTTGAGTATAACCGCTCAGTGTTCGGTTGAAAGCTCAAGCTTGCGGACGCGCGCGTGTGTATGTGTTCTCGTGGTATATAATTCGAGAGCTTACCAATCGAGGTCTGCTTATACTATTATACTTCGTCTGTTCTGTTTTTGTTTACACGCTGTCATTTTAAGGTTTCGGAATATTTAAGATTTTTTTAGAAAAAAAAAATTTTATTTTAGACTTTTAGTAATTAACTAAGGCTTGCTTCTATTAACAGACTGTTGCGTCAATTTTTTTTTTTTTTTGAAGACGAATGGAATTCCTATGGGATATTATTTGATATTACAAATTTAAATGTCTACGTAATTCTATATCTTTCAAAATTATAAATAAGTTAAATAGTTTAATGCAATTTTCCATTTGTTAAGAAATTCAATTATTAATATAATAATCACATATTTTAATATTTTTATAACATTGTTTATTCAATCGAATTAAATTATTTTTGCTTGTACTAAAAACTTTAATGACTTCTTCAAATATCTTTGTTTAGTCGAAACAATTATTTTATTTAGAAAATTGACATTGGTATATAACTACTGTCAATGCCGATAACAACGTGCTAAAACGATGTGTAATAGACATTGCACATTTTATCCAAAAGATTTTAAAAAGTTCCAGCACTTGTAATTCTAAACATATACTTATATTTACTTTTATGTTTTAATACGTAACCTTAAAAAATATATTTCGTGTCTTGTAATTAATCTTTTTTAAAGAATTAGCAATCTCACATCAGAACTATTATTTATAATTTATAATAATATTAGAAAGTATATTATCGATTATATGTTTGAATTTCATTAAGATAAGTGATTAAAATTCATCTTGCAATGACTAATAAATCAAGTCAAATGTAAATCATATTATTTTAACCTATAAAAAATGTTTGTTAAAGAAGGAGAAAATACAAGATAAAGAAATCCAACATTAATTTTATTAATTTTGATAATCATTAATAACGAATAAAACAAAAACACTTAAAATAATAAATTATTCACCTCTTAGCTAAAAACGATCAATGTAAGAAATAATAAAGAACCATGTCGTCCTCCTCATCGTTATCATCATCAGTATCAAAGCCTGACCGTCAAAAAAATAATAATAATCATCAGCACCAAATAGAAAAATGGTCTGTAAAATCCGAGCAGCAAAAAGATAATATATTATCTAGTAGTGGCGACGAAAGTTTAAGTAGTGCCGGACGTTGGGCCCTTGAACGTGCTGGTTCAGTATTAGCTTCGCGCGAAATCGCAATCAAGTCAATCATTTGGGCGTGCGACTCGATCGAGCGTCTACCAATTAGATTAACATTGGAGAACGTTGGCGTGTTTACGATTTTATTGGCATTACTTTTACCACGAGTTATCACTTATACTCTCACATATCCGATTTTCAGACTTGTTTTTGGCACGCTTTATCCCGCTTATGCATCTTACAAGGCGGTCAGAACGAAGAATGTCAAGGAATACGTAAGTTTTTTTTTTCATATGATGTTAATGTTTTAGTCACTTTTTTAATTGTGTTGTTAATGTAAAATTATTTGCAAAAATTGACAGGTCAAGTGGATGATGTATTGGATTGTCTTTGCTCTTTTCACGTGTGCCGAAACCTTTACCGATGTATTCTTCAGTTTCTGGTACGTCATTTTTTATTTGAAACTTTATTAAAAAATTGATAGCGATGATAGACTAAAATTTAAACACCTTGCTTAAATTAGTATAAATTAACATGAATAAATTATTCTGCTTTCATGATAAAAAAAAATGATAAATTTTACTTAGATAGATTAATCGTTTGTTGACATAATCTAATTGAATTAATGCAGTTGAACCTAATCCATATTTTAAAAAAATTTTTTATTATTAGTTTTAATTTTAAAATTTAACACTCCTTATAAATTTTGGGAAAAAACAGGTTTCCATTCTACTACGAAATAAAGATAATTTTGGTGCTATGGCTATTAAGTCCAGCCACCAAAGGCTCAAGTATACTCTACCGGCGTTTCGTACATCCAGCTTTATGCAGACGCGAGGCCGAAATAGACGAAGCTTTAGCTCGCGCTACTGAACAGGGCTACTCTGCTGTTCTACAGCTTGGCACCAAAGGCGTTAATTACGCCACTACTGTGCTCATGCAGACCGCAATCAAGGTATTTTAATATTTATTCTTAATTTTTTCTTTTTTTATTTTCCCTAAATTTTTGTTTGCTCATTGTTAAACACTATATTTTTTAAACATTGTTTTTCACTATCATTATATATGTTTTTTCTTTCATTTTAATTTTGAATACATTAATTTTTTTTTCGGATTGACACTTTAAATTGTTTTGTATATTTTCACAGTATTCGTTATACGCACAAATAATTTTATTTTTATTCTTTCTTTGCAAATTCACATAGAGATGTAGATTGTTTTTTTTTAAATGTAAAGCTTTATTTTATTATTATAGCTGTACTATAAAAAAATTAAAATTAAAGTACAAAAACTAATATGTACTTAGTAAGTTTACTAAGCTACCGAGCTTTTAAAAAAATAACATGCTGAACTTTAAAAGTAACCATAAACGTAACATAAATTATACATGGCAGATAATACAAAACAATAATCTATATAAAAGCATGTTATAAAGTTATACCTACTTCGCCAATAACTCTTTTTTTTTTAAATTAATTAATTATAACAAAAATTAACCGCACCCGCAGCCAATAATAAATTCCGTAAATAATAACCTTGCGTTTTCCTCTTATTTTTTTATTTTGTTTATCAAAACATCTATCACGACATCATCGCCATCGTCTCAACATCCGCACGTGTATTGTCTATTGTGTGCTACATCGCCTTCTAACACCATCAACCAAAAATTTGCCAAAACGCAAAAATAAAAAAAAAATTCTGCCTCTTTTGTGCGCGCCACTGCATCCACTTGCGCATTAAAAATTACGAAAAAAAAAAAAATATTTTTGATAAAATCGAAACCCACGACAAAAACAACAACCACACCGTCACTACCACCACCATAAATAATCATTAAAAAAAAAAAAAAAAAAAACAACCACGAACCCGAAAAAAAAGACAATCCCGAGTGTCATAGCAAGTGGTGCACTGGTCAGCAGCAAATCAGACTCGGGGATTTCCAGCTCAGTCAACCGCAAAGCATCAGCGACCTCGGCCTCGGAGACGGACAACAGCAGCAGCGGCAACTCCTCGATGAAAACAACGACGACGACGACAATGGCAACAGCACCGATGGAGGAGTCACCGAGCAAGCCCACCTGCGTAAGATCAAGCAGGAGACGCTCTAGAAACGAGCAACAAATGCTCAAGATGTTTAACTCCACCAGTGCCGATGAGATCAACGAAGCATGGAATAGCCTCGATTTCGTCGACTCGAGTGGACTCTTGGATTTTATCGCTGACAGGGATTCGGATTTCGAGATGGAGACGACCGACAGGAGTGAGAATGCAGTACTTGATCTGACCGAAGATCCGGATTTTAAAGAGCCCGAGCCCGTGATAAAGACTAAAACGACGAAAAAAACAATTAAGGATGATTCGGTTACGCGCCGTAGGCCAAAAGCTACTCGCTCACGTACTCGCGATGGATTTTTCGATTCTGATCTCAGCGATTAGCTTGCTATTCTTTACAATTTTTTAATTTTATTTTTTCCTATTACTTGTTTTTTTCTTTCTTTTCTTTTCCTTTTTTTTTTTGTATAATTATCACTATTATTATTATTAATTTTTTTACTGTTAGCATCAAATATATGATTAAAAAGTACATAATATTCCAGCGTGATATACCTTTACAAATTTAATGTAACTATATACAATTGTGCCTTTTTATATACATCCACGTTAAAAGAGGTGGTTATTTTTCCTTTATACTTATAGTATTATCTTTAACGATTTAACTTGATAACAATAACAAAAAAAAAATCGTCGGAAAACAACTTTTTTATACGATAATTTTAAAATGACATGTTTTAAAAATTAAAAAAGCACTGATATAAGACTGGATCTTTAAAATAAATTAACGATTAAAAATTCTTACAAATGTGTTTGCAATAAACGCGCGTTTGCATTCGTTTCTCATCGTTCTTAACTGAACTGATAATGAGAAACTAGTCGTTTGTAAAAAGTACTAGTAATTTTGTTGTGTGCGACAATAGCGATAATAGAAAAATAATATTAATAAATCAAATGTAGCCTGATTAATAATCAAAATTTTTAATTAAATTTTTCAAAACCCGAAATGAACAGCACAATACAGTTGTTTGAAAATGAATTATTGATAATTTTAAGGGATAACAAGACTTTATATTAAATTCGTATAACTTTATCAAGTGTAAATTTATCCAACAAAACTAACAAGTAATGTATTTCGTGCATGTAAGGACGCCCCGCTTAAGCGTACTTGAAACTTGTTGTACCCAAATCGGTCGCGATTGACAAATAAATTTTAAAATAAACTTTAAGGAATTCTTAAATAGCGATTACAAAATAATACGAATATCTAGCAATATATGTATACAATCTGATTTATTAAATGAAACGACTAGCGTTGAAAAAAAAATTTTGTAGTGAAATTAAAAAACTTATTGTCTCTTTTATTAACATTCATGATTAAAACCGATTATTTATTAATATTACTTAGCTATATATAAGTGGCATCGTTAAAGCTGCGTGAACGCAAACGCATATATTATACCATAACGAGAGCTTGTGCTACAATTGCTGAGTTTACAAACCTTCCAAAGATTTTCATTCGCGCAAAGTTCTACCTTTCATTATCATATCATTATTCTTTTGATAAGATTTGAATAATAAAACAATCATTTTAATAATTTTTTTAAATTCTTTTTTATTAACTTTTTTTCCTTTAACCAAATGCTTTTTCAATCCTTATAAATTATTGCTATAATTCAAATAACAAAAAAAGAGAAAAAAAATGATTCAATGATTAAACAAAAAATTAAAAATAAAAAATACTAAACTGCTTATGAACTTTAAAAAAAATAATGAAAGTTTAACACTTATAATTATAATGAGTAAGCAAGGAATAAAAGCTTCAATAAAAATCATAACGAAGCTAGAAGACTAAAAACGTAGAAGATGAGCCATGGTGAAGGCCGATAACACAATAATCTTTTTTGTTGGTAAGCTTATTGTCTTTTTTAGTTTATGATTACTATTATTAAAAAAAAATTTTCATTTTTTATTTTTGTTTCTTTATTTTATTGCATGAAACTTGAACGCTATTACACTCACATTTACACTTGCTTAAAAATAAAAATAAAAAAAAATTGCTGAAAATTCTTTTCTCAACAAATAGTTTAAAAATTTAGTTTCAGCGAAGAAATACCTATTTTGTTAAAATTTACATTGGCAAAGAAAAAAAAGAAGAAAGTGAAGCGATCGAAAGGAAAAAATTATGATCCTGAAGTGAAATTATAATAATAATAAAAATAAATATAAAATATACGCATAACAAAAATCATAATCAAAGAAAAATTTGTAAGAAGTAAGCTCTAAAATAATAAACTAACTGTTTCAGGGAGGCGGTGGTTTGGTGCAGCAGCTTCGAAAAAGCTACAGTCTAAGCGACCTTACAGGCGAGAAGGATGAAGTGAGTCGCAGCATCTCCGTAGACGAACGTACGACTGATCAAGTGGACTATATCGATGTAGGTAGGGATATAGAGCTTCGTCATGTATATATATTATTTTTCTATCATCCACTAATTATTATTGGCATGTATACATGGCTTATATATTATATGCCGCCGCAAGCCAACTGGGTCATATTACGTATCTCATATCTATGTCTCCTCTCGATGTGCATATACATACGTGTTTATTGATTGTTGTAAGCTGAGCTATAAGAGGACTGATGATTGACAATATGTATTTCTGCATATAGAACCACGACGGCGAGAGAAAAGCGGCAGGAGAGGATACAGCCCTAGAAGAACACAATCTAGCAGCAACCGGGTGGATATGTATTTCCAAAAAGTTGACCTGGAGGTCGACTTAGAACTTGACGCGAGGCAACAGACGAGGCAATCAAGACTGACAAGGGAACCTCCAATTTCTGGAGTAGTACTGCCTACTTTAACGTAAGTTTAACTTATATACTGTGAAATTGAAATTTTTTTTTCAACTCATTTTGAGAAATTAAATAAATTATATTTTTAGAAATGTCAAATCGTCCGAAGATATATCGAGTGGTTACAGTAGCGGCGAAGCCTTACAGACGCGAAAGAGTCCTTCCAATAATGAGGCGCCTCTCGTTAGGACTGCCAGTGTAGGTGCAAGAAATCGTACGAAAGTTACGAGATCCTCGTCGAAAAAATTACCCGAGGTAATCAACACTTATACCACAGTATTTTAATTATTCATTTTCTATTATTTAATAATTTAAAACATTTTTTTTTCAAAACAAACGGTAATAAAATAAAAATAATTTTTACTTTCTTACGTATATTTAAGTTTAGTTGCGAAAAAATATACATCTAAATTCTTTCACGTCGGTCTTTTTATAATTTTCAACAAACGGGTTGTTTTCACGTTAATTGATAAATATACATCAGAATTTTGTAAACCCTTAAAGGTCGACGAATCGCAGATAGAAGAAAATGTTATTTCAAGTATCAAGAATCTTCCCGTAGAAAATATTTTATCTCATCTTACTGGCGAACAAGTAATTGAATTCTTAGCCCTTGTATCTCAACATAGCCAGGAGCAAAGTCGAGACTCAAACTTGGCTCTAGACAAAAATTATAGTGACGATGATGATGATGACGAAGATAGTTCTACTCTGAAAGCCGATCCTCCTAACGTAGTAGCAATCGAAAAAAATAATTTGAATAATGCCTTATCAACAAATCATGATGAAGTAAAGGAAATAAAACAAGAACAGGAATCAGGAAATGACGTTAAAATCGTGCTTGATAAAGACGAAGCAAAAAACTTATTGGACAACAATCAAGACTCGAAAGAGCTCCAAGCACTTGATATTCAAACGACAGACAGTTTAATTGCTCGGCACGAAATGGAACCAAGTCCAGAACGTCTAACTGATCAGATAAATTTATCTCGAAGTAGTTCAGACTGCAGCGAACGCGCTGGCAAGTACAATAAAAAGCCAGCGCCCAAAGCTCCACTCGAGATGCTGGCTGCCCAAAGCAGTGCGACTCAAGATTCCGTTGAAGATGAGGATGATTCAATTGAATTGGAACCAGTAAAGGCTAGTCTGGTTATCAAGTTGGGAACAGTCAAGAGCACAGATAGCGAAGTGACTATGTTTACGGATGCTAAATCGAGAAAAAAGTCTAATGCCAAGGGTACGCTTGCTCGCAAGAGCTTTTCCAAATTTCTTACCATACCAAAAAATATCTTTCACAATACCTTTCATAAGGAGCGCGAAGAAGAAAATCAGAAGGGAGATGAGCACGAGGAAAAAGAAAAAGAAGCAATAAAAGAGAAGAAAGAGGAAGAAGAGGGAGATAAGCAAGATAAAAAGAAAGACTGTTTTGATAAAGAAAATGAAGAAGAGATAGTTGTGAAGACTGGATCTGATGTAGCTGGAGAAAATCAAAAAGAGGATACTGGACAAGTTGAGAGTACTGATACTGTGGTACCAGTAAATCTTGAAAAAACAACGGACGTTTGAAAGCGATATTTTACAAGCTGAAATTTTGTATTATCTTCGCTTTGTAAGACTCCCAGTGCTATTTACCGCGATACCTTAGCCGGTATTAGTGAAAGAAAATCCAGGAACGATAAATTAGTGACGGTAAATTCAAGCGAAACCCAAACCGTATATACATATCTTTGCAGTGTTATATAGCCTAGGCGTAACTAATGCGTCTTATATTTTTTGCAGCTCATTTCTAACGATGGTTCTTTTTTAACTATATTGTGATCCCTTACCCCCTTTGCCAGTATACTAAAATACATTAATTCGATTCTGTCAAATTAGCGTCTTTCACATTCTATTTTCATAAAATAATAGCCTATACATAAATAATGCATTCTGACATTGCTATATCGTAATTTTAATCAAATTTTATTATTTGCAGTCAAAAAATATTTTTATCATGTAATAGTTAGTATTATTTAATTAGTTTTTATAAATGTGTGTGTGAGTAACTGATAACAAAACAAAATTTCAATACAGAATAGATTGTTGTTTTAGTTTTAAAAAAATTAATACGTTGAAAATTTAATAACCAAGAATAATAAAATACATATTACCTTGAAAATGCATTGAACTAAAGTTTTTTTAAATTTAATTTCAGATCTCAAGTTTTGCCACACTACCTCGGAGCAAAAAGCCAACAAAGAAGAAGGTCACATGAAATTTATTGTTATCAAACTGCATCAAGGCATAGAATTACAAGATTTTTTCTCGCTCGGCAGTTTTTTCAAGAGGTCAAATTTTGAAAGCTAAGTAGGCCTGGCAAATGTGAAATTAAGTGATTTTGAATCATAAAATCATCAGGATTCGCTAACATGGCCAAAAATACGCGATAGCTATAATACTGCGAATACTTTTCAGCCAATAATGCATAAAGCATGCGCGATTTTTCAAATCTTTTTATTCCTCGATAGGTTTTTTTAGTGCTTCGTTTGTAAGCATACAAAAAAGAGGTTTGTAAAGTTTTTAAAACGCTCCAGTATTGGAAACTCTTTTTTGTCCACTAATAGACTGTGCTACAGCTTAACAATATAATGAATCTCGTTTTTATTATCTTTTATCTCAATCTATATTATATTTTACGATGCATTATTACTTTAATCATATGCAATTTAAAGACATGTTTTAAAGTTGACACAATTTCTTGTTATATTCTTGTCATAAGTGATGAAAAATGTGCTAAAATTATTGTATATACTTAAATTTGCGTTTACTTTTGATATGAATCAATGTTTTCAAATGAGAAGGAGGTATTAAAAATAAAATAAAATGAAAGAATAAAGTTTTTTTGTGATAGTGCGAAAAGTCGCACCTTAAGCGATGAAAAACCGTATGAATCAGAACAGAAGAATGGTTCTAGTCACATATGGATAGCATTTTATTCACTATTTTACAGTGAATTGGATCTTGAAAATATTAATGCATGTTGCTACAATAAGAAAAATTTTAATTAATAAAGTATGATTGTTTTGCTAAGTTTGAACCTTTTATGAAGAAAAAATTGTTAATATTAAAATTAAAAGAATAAAGTTAGTTTTTGCATATGCAATATTGAAACATTTTAAAAAAATTTGATCGAATTTATGTCTAGAAAAATTATTTCATTTTCTTAAGACACCCATTAATTAACTCGTGTAAGTATGCGTGAATTTATTTATTGTGGCTGTTATTTCGCGCACAATATGCAAGATATTATCAGTATAACTATTGTTATACTCTAAAATTAGTTATGGTTACAAGTCGTAAGATAAATAATATTTATAAGTATAGAATAAAAATATGTTATCTTGTGTATTGTTATAGTAGTAATGTAGAAATGTTCTAAAATAAAGTTTTTTTTATTGTCTTGAAAATAGAAAATTAAAAACTTTGTAAAAATTACAAATTGATTATTTGAAGTCATTTTGATTTTTTTTTAATTACATCAATATGAACAATTTTTAAGCTATTTACTTATATTACGTTCAATAATACAAACTAAAGTTTTATGAAACTTTATGATTGGTTGTTATTTAGTCCTGTAATATGTAACCAACAGAAAATGCGTGTTATATCGTCAAGATAAACTGATTGTTTGTATCATTTACATATCATATAAAAATAAAACTGAATAAGCTTATTCTAAAAAATAGTTATTTCAACTTACTTTTCAGAACATTATCTTTGTACCGTTTGTTATTTGATTATTTTTTAATCTTCACTTGCTAAGACTCAAGTTTAATAACAAAAAAAAAAGAAAACAATAAAATATTTAATTATATTTAAGTTGTGCTTTGGAAGTTAAATTTTGTAAAATTTTAGTATGAATAAAAACGTTGTTAACGTGTGTATGTCAATTTGTTGTTATTGATCTTTTAAAAAAAAATCACAAGTATTATAAGTATTTATTAATTTAAAAGGAAAATGATACTTTTGAATTTCCAAAATTATTTTATCAAAATTTATTATTTTAATATATTTATATGAAGTACAATCAAACTTAAATTCATTTACATAGTTCATTTTGTATATACAGATATATACATTAAAATTTTAATTTTCAAAGTTTTAATATTATCAATTAATTTATTTGCATGTTACAAAATTCATAAAAATATTTAAAAAAAATACTCTGACTCATCAAACTGAATGATGCATATAATAAAAAAAAACAAATAAAAATATAAAATATTTTACATAAAATAAAAATGAAAATAAATACTACATATTTGTCTTAATAATTTCCATAATGTTTGAGCCTGTACAAGTAAGCAAAACCTCTGTTATTGGAAATAGACATGTAACCACTTGCAGGTGAAAAGTCAATATCAAGTGGGTTAAACATTGTCGTATTAAAAGTCGGAAAATTGGCAAAAACATTAAAGGAAGGCAAATGAACCATTTTAAAGGCATTTGCTTTTTTGTCAGAGGCTATTGCTAAAATTTCAGAAGTTGGATTGAATTTAAGCTTGGTAATAGACGTAACGAGATTCAGTACTGTTTTCGCAGGTTGGGGTACTTTCTCAGCAAAAATATTTTTAGCTTCGTAAATATTAACTGCACCTTGTTTACTTCCTGTGGCTACAAACTGACCATTTGGTGAAATTGCTAATGAACAAGCTGCCAAGCATCCATCATCAAAGGCTCGATTTATGCATGTACGTGATTTCACATCCCACACGAAAATTTCGTGACTTTCTAAATATTTGTTTACACAAAAAAATTTTTATTAAACAATAGTACTAGAAGAATAGAAAATTTTAAGTGTTATGAAATATTTTTACCTCCATGTGCTAGAAGTTTTGTACTATCAGGTGTAAAAGCAATTGTCCGACATTTTTTGTTCATTTTGATTGAACCAATAAGTTCTTTTGTATTGCTCGACAATAAATGCACCTCTCCTAGTCTTCCACAAATGGCTATAATTTTACCATCTGGTGAGATCTCAAATTTCTAAAAAAAAATATTTATTTACAAATGTTAATGATAATTAAATAATTAAAATTGTACCAGAAATAAAGAAAAAAAGTCTTACTTTCATATTTGTGATTCCATGAGGTAATGGTATTCTTAATGTCTTTCCACTAATAAGATCATACGAGTGGCAATAAGCCCAGCTCATTGAACCAACTAATATTTCCATACCTTGTTTTAAGAATCTTGCTGTATGTATTGGAAATTTTTCAAATTTAATACTGTGCAATTTATTATTTTCTCGCCCATTGACCTTAAAAAAAAATTAAACAATTTTTAAAAATCAATTTTTCAAACTTGAGTAAAACCAAATATACTTACTTCAAATAATGAAAGCACACCAGCAGATCCAGCAACTAATGCAACTGTTGACTGTTCATGAAACTGTACAGAATTTACAAATGGACCTTCTAAGTGTGTTTGTTTATTGATAGGAGTAAGAACTTTGATGTCTATATTTCCTTTTGGCAGAGATTTAATTTTCTTTTGTACTAGATGATTACTATGCTAAAAGGTAAATGTAAAAATAATTAGATTAAAAGTTTTCTAATCTAACCAATAATTTTTTACGTATTTGTAAAACTTACTTTTAAAACTTCATCATCAGAATCACCAGATTCTTGATCTTTTTCCCTATTTAATTTTGCCCACTTTGGCGTTCCAACTATATGAGCATATTTATTGTACAACAATTCACTATATTTCTTTTCTGGTCTTCCACCTGGTAATTTACGGTTTTGTAAACTCAAAGCATCTTGAAGTCTGCAAAAAAATTATAAAATCATATTTTTGAACAGTAAAATATGTAAATAAGTAAAATGTATTTACAATAAATTCTGGTCATCCTCATCTACCCAAGCTGGAGCTTTAGATGATATCTTTGAATCAACTGTGATCACAGACTCCTCGTCTGATTTCATCAATACCAAGGACTCGTCATCTCTGTTCTCATCATCACTAACATCATTATCATTGGCATCGCTACTTGCCTCTTCAGGCAATATAACATTTTCAGTCTCTGTATGATCTTTACCTTCAGTATCATCTTTCAAATTCTCAAGAATGTCACGTGGGTCGTCAAAAATCAATTTTTCTAACCTAAGAAGAAGAAGAAAAGAATAAATTGAATGAAAGCCCATCATTCAAACTACAAATTATAACAACAAAAGAATTGTTATCACTAAAAAATATCTTACCTAGCCTCTTCTTCAGGATTATATTTCCTTCGCTTTCTCGTTTTAGTTTGAATCAAAGCCGGCGTCTTTTTAACTTCAGTCTCACTCGGAACCAATAATTTTTTTTTTCTTCCTCTTTTACCTTTCGGCTTAACGAATTGATTATCCACTTTATCCTCAGCATCCATAATCATTTTATTTCTACAATCACCGTTTAATATACATACGCAATAACATTAAAAAATCTATTTGCAGCAACAATTAAAGATACAAAGTCTACACTCTACAGTCGTGAAAAAAAGTGAACATCTGAACATGTGAGAGTGAGAAACTGAGAATATGCGCGGTAGAGAGAACACGATATCGTGCGAGAGCGGTAGAAGAGGGAGAGGGGGGATAAAAGGAACGAGCGTGAGAGCGAGAGGGAAATATATATTAGTCACTGTGTACAGTTACGTAGTTTAGTGAGAAGGGGTAACGGGGGAAGGGGCTTTTCGGAGTAGCGGAGCAACACTCTTCTTACAATATGCCATCGAACGAATACATGCGGATAGCAAGTTGAGCCGTGAAGATCGAAGCTAACAAGCATAAGACATAAGTTAAAAGTATTTTCGAGTAGTAAGTTTTTAGATGAAGAAATTAAAACGAGTTAAAGATTTTGTTAGAGGAAGAATTGATTCGAACTGATACCTATCTAGTTTTGAATTTCGTTATCTACATTTCCTTGAACTTGTCGCTAAGGAAGGACAAGGCAAGTAATAAAGAGACTTTGATAAGTATTATAGTTGAGACATGGGTGAACCTCAAAACTTGACATTCCTTGGACTTGATCTCAGTACGCAACAGGTGAGATAATAACAGTTTTTATTTTAATTTTTGAATCAAATGTGCAGCTACCAAACTTATAGTTGTGTACATGAAATCAATCGATTTTTAAAATGTTATAAAGCTGTGAATTCACAGGATGTTATTGTTGATGTTGTTGATCTACATACGCTCCTGGGCTCTTTTAGTTTCGCTCGAGTAACTTTATCGCGGCTTTTACATCCTGTGGTGTGTATGTTTTTGTGTTGTATGTGTTAGTGGCGCTGCAACTGGATCGGGTCGAACTTATACTTACTATGCAGTTATTCAAAAAGTTTCGTTGTTACGTTAATTCCTTGACGTTTTCATTTTCTTTTTTTACTTGAGTCGTAAGTCATAAAAAAAAAATATAACGAAAAAGATAATGTAATTTTTAATTTAAATAATAATATTCTAATTTTATTTTATAATTTTCAATAAAATTTTCTTTTTTAAAAATTGTAAAAAAAAAAGTTGTGCTTAGTTTATGACATCGCATTATACGAGTTTGTTTGAAAAAAATTCATAATCTAAAAGAGATAGGCAGACGCGTGAATTGTCTGATAATATTTTGAGCTATAAAATACTAAGGTCATATGGTTATCACGTCTCTCTGATGTAATATAACTATCAAATAAAAATAGGCAATATTCCAAAGTCATTAATCGAAATTTTATTCTAAAATATTTTAGCATAATTTTTAAATAATTTTTTCAGTTAAAAGCTGTGGTAATTGATGATAATCTAAATGTTCTTCACGAAACTAACGTACAGTTCGACAATGATTTACCAGAATTCAGGTAAATTAATAACTTTTAATTTAACTGTAATTCTATATTTCTATTTAATAATGTTATGTTTACTTTTTCCTCCCAAGAACTTACGGAGGAGTTCTCCAGACAAAAGAGGAGCCGAACGTAATAACAGCTCCTACACTTATGTGGGTCAAGGCATTGGATATGATATTAGATCGCTTACGAGTGTGCGGTGTTGACTTTAGCAAAGTTGCTGCTATTTCCGGATCTGCCCAGGTACTTATAACAATATCATCATAACAATTACACAAATATTTACTTTTACTTATAATTTTCTTTTTCTTCAAAATAGCAACATGGAACGGTGTACTGGAACAAGGGAAGCAAAAGTGCCTTACAAAATCTCAATCCCGAAAAGTTCTTGCATGAACAGTTGGTTTCAGCGTTCTCCGTTAGTCCTGCGCCTATTTGGATGGACTCCAGTACTTCTGCTGAATGTAAAGAGCTGGAAAATGTTGTGGGAGGACCAGAGGTAAGGAAACATGTATTTTTAACAATTTTAAAACAAGCGTTTCTTGTGTAAGAAAAAAATATTAAAATTTGGTGTTGAGTTTTTAGAAGTTGGCTGAAATCACAGGATCTCGGGGTTACGAGAGATTTTCAGGATCTCAAATAATGAAAATTGCAAGAAAAAAATCAGAAGCTTACGAGAATACTGAGGTACATATAATTATAAATTAAAAAAGATAGTATTTTAAAATTATTGATGTTTTAAATGAACTGGATGTGTAGAGGATATCTCTAGTCAGCAGTTTTGCTGCCTCGCTCTTTTTGGCCGATCACGCACCGATTGATTGGGCAGATGCATCAGGAACGAATTTATTTGATATTTCTGCGAAAGACTGGCGAGATGAACTTTTGGAGGTATAAGAAATTCATGTTTTTATGAAAGATTTTTTTGATTTTCCAAGAATAAAATAGTATTTTTTTTCCAAGGCATGTGCACCAAATTTGAGAGAGAAACTTGGCGAGACAGTACCTTCAAGCACCGTGATCGGACCGATATCAAATTACTACGTCGAGAGGTTTGGTTTCGATAGTAATTGTCGAGTTGTGGCATTCACTGGTGACAATCCAGGCTCATTAGCTGGTAAATATATTTTTTTTTTTTTATTTTAAAAATTATGATATTGTCATTAAAAAAATTTTATTTTATTTCTTAGGAATGAGATTGAGAGATGGCGATGTGGCCTGCAGTCTTGGCACAAGTGACACCCTTTTCCTCTGGCTGCATGAGCCTAAAACCGTTTTAGATGGTCACGTTCTTTGTAATCCCGTGCAGGATGATGCTTATATGGCTATGATAGGGTAAGTGACTGCTATTTCAGGCGCATTTAAGTCCAATTAAACGGATTAATCAACAGCGCTTTATTTTTTTACGTTTGCAGATTCAAAAACGGCTCGATGACGCGCGAACGCATAAGAAACAGCGCAGCGGGTGGCGATTGGCAGCTCTTCAATGAGCTGTTAGATAATACCCCGCGAGGTAACTTTGGTAACTTTGCCTTGTATTACGATGTTCAGGAGATGACGCCGTATTTGATTGGTGACCATCGTTTCAACAAACTCAACGAGCGTGTCGTGCGTTATAGCTCTAAAGAAGTCGAGGTCCGAGCTCTTGTTGAGGGCCAGTTTATAGCTAGGCGAGCTCACGCCGAGGATTTTGGATTTGTAATTGGTAAGGAGATGAACTCTTGGTATTCCGTAATGCACAGTGCAAAAATTTAGATTTTTATTTTCTTTTTAGGTCCTAGTACTAGAATAATTGCAACTGGGGGCGCATCCGCAAACAAAGTCATCCTTCAAGTTCTTGCCGATGTTTTCAATTCGCCAGTCTACGTTTCGGTAAATGCTGTGTTAATAACGTTAAAATATTATTAACTTGAATAAATAACATCAACTGTTATTTATATTGTAGGAAATAGCAAATTCAGCTATGATGGGAGGAGCCTACAGGGCAAAACATGCTCTTCATAAAGATAAAATGTCGTTTAATGATATTTTGAAAACTTTACCGGAACCTAAGCTTCTTTGTCAACCCTATGATGACGCAGTGCATGTATGTTTAATTTTCTGATATTAATTATTTATGTGATTTATTGTTCATTTTTTTAATTTTATAAATGTTTACAGATTTATCAACCAATGCTAGACCGTTATAGAAAAGTGGTAAAGGAATTACTGTTGCAGCAACAAAATCCAGAACATCAACAGCAACCGGAAAAGAACGTGAGCTAAACATTCCTCATAGAATCTTGAATTATAGACTACAATATTTTTTGAATAGATCAATTTTATTTAATTTTCTGTTGCGAGACTTTGCTATTGTAAGTTACTTGCTTACATAAACGCACAGAAGGTATGTTTTAACTGGGACAAAATATTTTGTCATCCAGTAGATGGTACAAACACATTTAGATTTGTCAAAAATGTACTGAATCTGTGATCTGTTTACTTTTATTCTTGCCGCGCTTGTAAAATAGGTTTTGCCTATAAATTTATTAATATTTTAATTTTTTATATTTTTAATAATTTTAATTTAAAGTTTAGAATAGTTTAGATAAAATAAATCATTCCAAACTACACAACTAAATATATCACAAGTGCAATTACAAGTAATATTTATAAAATTTTAGATCTATTTATGAGATGTATAATATTGTTTGAAAAGATTGTATTTATACTTATACTGGAAAAATTTTATTGTATTTGCAAACTTGTTATTAGTTTGCAATATACACAAAGCTTAAAATTATGCCATCAAACACATATCAATAATGTATAGTGTGCAATTTACTATTTGATAAATAATTTTTTACAACGAAAATAAAGAATCTTTTCATCAAAAAATAAAAGTTTATTTGATGTTTTAATTAATTAAATGATATAACTAATACAATCAATGCATTTATCAAATATTAGTACGAGTGACGTTAATTATAAATAAGTGGCTTAAAATGCTGAGAAAAAAAATAAACAAGTTCCACTTTACAGTAGGACTGTAATTAATTTATTAAATATAATTAACTTAGTAGGATGAAAGCTAATCAAAATAGAGAAGCTAGTGTAAGATGAGATGGATTTAAAAAAGAGTTGATAAGTAAGCTTATAAGAGTAAAGAGCTTTTAGCCCGCGCGATAATTTAAAGCTTGGATATTACCGCCCTTACATGATATCTTGAAAAATTGTATGATTATAACTTTTTTTTAAATTTTTTCCTTTAATATTAAACTCAAATATCGAGCTTTTAATAATCTTAAAAAATATAAATTATTTCTTCAAAAAATTTATGATTGATAAAAGGCCAAGGTAATACAATAAAATTCAATTGACAATTTTTCTGTCAATCACTTTATCAAGTATTATAAAAAAAAAAAAATTGTTCTATACTAAGCAAAAGCAATATACGTAATCCATATCTGCAGTGTCTTCCTTACATAATCTTTTTATGGCTGTTCATGAGAGAATGCAGGTATAGTTAAAGAGAATAAAAGTGTAAGAAAGAGAAGAAAAAAAAGAGAGAGAGAGAGAGAGACAGAGAGCAAATACATATATTCACAAGGTTAAGATCGTCGTTTCCTACCGCAACCACGTACGTCGTCTTTGTCGTTTATATATTGCCGGCGCAGCGTCGTCGGCGCTTTTGCTCCTATAAGGACGGAGGGGATAAAATGTGTATAAAAGCTCTCTCCTCCTCCTCCTCCTCGTATCCTCCTACAAGCTCTCGAGGTAAATCGATCGGAGGGCTACACTGCGGATGATAGTACGACGACTGAACACGCGAGAGTCACAGCTTTGATTTTTTTTTTTTTATATATGTATGCAAAACGAGACGATAACTACGACGAGGTAGTGTGTGATGTGCTTGCGTACATATTTACATATCGTGTAATACTTTAAGACTGAAGAAAAAATAAATATCAAGTATATAGCAGTGCTTTGATTTAGCTACAGACAGCTGATTATTTGGAAAAAAATGATGGGTTTCTTCAGAGCATGGTGGTCAGAAACGGAGTCGTCGACGTCTTCGTTATCGTCCTTGCGGTTTAATTCATCCACCTCTTCGAGTAAAATTGTTGTTCGTGACGCAGGACAGCATCAAGAATCGATGGTTCTATAGCACAACCCCTACTGGCTTATCAAACACAGATTATTGAATATTTTACCTTTAAATTATTCAATTTTATTTTTTAACGAATTTTTAAAACAGTACAAGGAGTCAATTATTGGTATGGCTGTTGAAAATTTGTGTCAGGATGATAATAAGGATACTGGTGTTAGTGGTGCTAGTGGTGGTGGTTTGTCATGTGCAAGAACAGCTAGACCTGCTGCTGCTGCAGCTGATGATGATTTGATTTTGGTTGACGATGATGATGATGATGGTGTTATTACCGGTGAAAATGTCATTAGGAGGATCACAAGTGATTACTCGATTGCTCAACGTAGTCATAAGAAATCGGCAGTTTGCTTTACACGTGGTATGAACATTTTTTTTTTTTAAACATTTTGCATTTAATAGATATAAGGTATATAAAATATTATTATATGTTTTTTTTTTCTCTAATAGAACACACATTTTTGGGAAGAGATCCGATGTTAATGACATGTCCGAATTGTTTATGTGCGGTTGAGACGACGATAGAAAGGCGCAATACTATTAAAACACATTTGTCAGCGTTACTCTTGGTTCCAGTCTGGTGAGTTGACAGTTGAAGAATTTTAACTCTCACTTTCGTCTTGACAATTTATTATTATCATCTACAGCCATCAAAAAAAAAAAAATTTTCTTGCAATTATATATTATTGTTGCAGCTTAGCTTTATAAATGCTACTGACATACATACAGTTTAAGTATGAGTTAGCGCACGTAGGCGATACTTATATTCGTAATTCATTAAATTCATGAACACACGCGCGCGTGTGTATCTATACATATATTTATACTTTAAATAATATTTAAAAATTTTATACGTATAAAGCTTATAATCAGAAAATAAATAAAAAATTATTTTTTTATCTACATAATATTTTCATATAATTTTTCTTTTTCAAATGATTATGCTATTATACATTCAATCTTTTCCTTGAAATAAATATAGGAATGATATGGTGAACAGTCCTTGAGATTTTTTCTTTTATGCAATGTCAGACAGCTTCATTGTTATTCCAGATCCGTGTGTATCTATTGCACGTGAAATGAATTAAAATTTTCAACGTCATTTATAATCTTCTTATAAAATATACTTAGTTGCAAATAATTTTAGACATCCCTAAAAAATTATTAATAAATATCTAAAAATATAATATACTTACGCATTATTTAATATTTTTTCTTTTCAGTCTCTGCGTCCTTCCTTACTACTCGAAAGTCTTACGGAACACCATACATCGCTGTCCAGCTTGTGGTATACACTTGGGAAATAATTTCGCCTCTGCCACCGAAGCTTTTTCTCCTTGTCATCGGCGAAGAAATCGCGAGCGTGACGAACAAAACGTTTGCGTATAGCTGCTGCTAATGTTTGTTGCTACTGCTGCTGCTGTTGATGCTGCTGCTGCGATGCGGAAACTTACGCGCACAGGTTTTCGTTACGAGCAATGAACTTTTATTATGGTAATAGTGAACGACTGTGGCTGTGGGGATTGTGCAATAAGCTCTCTTTTTGTCTCATTTTTTGTGTTGTATAGCTGTTGTTTTTTTTTTGTTGTTATTGTTATTGTCGACAAATATTGAGGATCAAGATATTTCTATTAATGTGCCTAACTTAATGTATTAATATAAGATCTAGTGCCTTAAATAACTTTTTATACAAATTGTCTGATTGCTTATTAAGCCGTTATTACCTAAGTGCTTTCAAATTTTTATCAATGTAATCTTAATTAATTTTTTAATTAAGTTTATTCATATACAAATGTATTTCTTCTAAAATAATGACTTAATCTTAAAAATATCAACTATGTGGTTTGCTAAGTTAAGCTTGACAATAAATTGAAAAAAAAATATATTACAATTGTAAGACATTTATGTATTTTTTTCAATTTTAATATCAATAGTTAAATAGCATAATAATAAAAAATTTGTATAAAAAATAAATTACAATTTTTTTTCTCACAAAATAAAAAAATGTCAATTTTTTTTTTTTAAAACTAGTTTAAATTACCAAAATAAAAAAAAAAGTTTAAACAACTTTTATAGAAAGTAAAAAAAAAAAATAAAAAGCGTTACAAAACGTACATGTAAGCTAAAAGATTCACCGATAAAATGCAACTTTCATATCATCCAAGGACAACGTTCCACTGACTTGACAATTTTTTTCCACATAGATATATATATTTTATTTTTCTCCCACCCTCACACATCTCTCTTATACCCATTTCTCTTTTTCTTTTCTTTTATTAGAATTCGGAGAAAATTATTGCAATATGTCAAAAGTAAAATTCCCCTAATGTCCTTTTTTTAAAATTACTCCGTGACTTACTCTCTGCAAAAATAAAAATATTATATGTTATTCCTTATAAGTGCAGTTACACTATTTTCACGCTTTTCGCATGCGTCCCAAACAATGCCAATCTCGTCTTGGCCAATTAACCCTCCAACTTACTTTCTCTCTGCAGTCAGCATCTCGCTCTCTGCTCTTATTTTAAATGACGCTTAAGTACCTAAAAACAAAAGTAAAATTTAAAGATGCGCTTGGCTCTATATATATGAGCGAGTGTCGCCTCGTACAGGAGATGCATTTGCAAACTCGTATTCGACCACCTTAGATCACAGACCAGAGTTTGGCATCCATGGGCTAGACATAATCTCAGTATCAAGTTCTAATATTACTCAATTTTTTGAAAATTTATTTTTCTTTGAGAATTATAATTGTGACTTGACGGGTGATGCCAGAAATTGGCCGATTTATTCAAGCTTCATATCCCAAGTTAATAAAATCACAAGATGCGCTGGCACTGGATTTTACTCTTTGCGACAGTTATATTTACGGATGTACTGTCAGATCAACAAAACCAACAACAGCAACAGCAGCAACAACAGCAATTAAAGCCACCGACAGAAAAACGTAATAGGACCAAACACATTCGAGGCTCTGCTAATCAGCAGAATCAACAAAAAAATCTTTATAATCATCCCCATCAACAACAACAGCAGCAGCCAAAACCGATTTGGCAAACTATTGGTAATAGGAGAGTGGAAAAACATGAGCAGCCACTGGTACCAAAACAGAGATTACCTGGTCGTGATCACAGGCGTAAGTTATATATTTATTAAATTAATTAATTATTTCGGGGATGAATAATACATTATTTGTTTTTTTCTTAGTTTTATCGTTATTTACTTTGGTACGTTTTGATAATAATATTTGCGTTGGATTATCGGGTGAAAATGGTACCTGTATATCACCTGCCGAGTGTGTTCAACGAGGTGGTTTATCAAGTGGATTATGTGCTAGCGGATATGGAGTTTGCTGTATCGGTAATTATTACATATCTTTTTATTTTTAATTATTGTAAAAATTGAAAAAAAAATGTTTAAATAAAATATTCTCAAATTTTGTAGTCACCGTAACTTGCGGACAATCGACTTTCGACAACAATACGTACTTTGTTAATCCAAGTTATCCAACGACATTCGACGGTACGGATTCTTGTCAGTTGACCGTTATAAAATCCCATCCAGATGTCTGTCAATTTAGGTAAAAAGAAAAAATTATTCAAAAGCTATACATTTTTTTTTAAATTCTATAAAATAAATACGATACCATTTTCTTAATATCCAGACTCGATTTCGTACAATTTAACATAAGAGGACCAGAAACTATGAACAATCTTTGTACATACGATCAGTTTATTGTGTCAGGTGGCAATCCTGTCTCGCCAATTTGCGGCAATAACAACGGCAATCACAGTAAGCTATATTAATATTTTCATAAATATAATAATTTAATTTAAGCTTGATAAATTATCAAATGCTTTCTCATAGTGTACATCGACGTGGGCACGGGACCAACAAATCCAGTAACCCTATCATTCGTAACGAGTGGCAGTGGTTACGAAAGATCTTGGCGGGTACGCATCAGCCAGATACCCTGTAGCACCACTTACAGAGCCGAGGAAGGTTGCCTTCAATATTTCACCGGCGTGTCCGGTCAGATAAAGTCATTTAATTACGATCAGAACGTTGGTCTCCAGCTTTCCAATCAAGACTACAGTATCTGCATAAGAATGGAACGAAATTTTTGTGGTGTTCAGTATATGACCTGCGACGATGGTATAAATAAAAAAATCTGAAAATAAATATTATTTTGAAAAAATAATTTTAAATAATGTGATCTTTATGAAAAATTACTTACAGCTGGTTCATCGCAAACAGGCGCATTAACCAACCCAATGCTGTTACTCCAGCAGCAGCAACAACAGCAACAATTATCGCGTACCGGTTCCTTTACGCTATCGGGTAATACTCTGACAAATCAAGCACCAGCTATGACCGATCGAGCTTGCCAAAACGATTGGTTATTGATACCATGTTCGGCAAATGCGGGTAGACTACCAGGATCACAAGTACCGTGTGTCGATCGTTTTTGTGGTGGCGCTTTCAATACCGATGCTTCCGTTAATTCAACCTCGATTATAAGTATGTACTTGACATTTTTTTTTTTATGAATTATTGTAAATTTTAAATATAAGTCATTTTTTATGGATTTTTTATTTTAGGTACTGTTAAGCCGTTTCGATTGTACTTTCATACCGATGGCACTGAAGCACCTAATGATTATGGTAATAGAGGCTTTTGCTTGAATTATGTGCAGCAACCGTGTACCATGAAATTGAAATGAATACAAATTATTTTATAATATATAGATAATAAGATAATTTTTTTAAGTACCACATATTTGTACTTTTTTGATATAATAAAATTTTAATCATCTTTGTTAATATATTGTTATTGTCGTGAAAATTTAAATGAATTTAAACAATAATAAATTATAAAATGTACTTATGATAAAATATCGTTACTTTATTTTTTTTTTTTTTGTATTATACTTTATATTCCAATTAAAAATGCTCTAGTTCTATCGCTGTAAATCATTTTTTTTTTGTTTTTTCATATTTAGAAAGTTCATTCTCATTCAGATGAAGACTATCCAAACTTTTTTTTAATTTTTAATAATGAAAACAAAATGATAGACAGGCGAGAGATGTTAAATGACGACGATAACAAGATTGAGTCAAGGTACAATACATCGATAGGAAAAAACTATTTTTTGCAAGTATGTATTTCCCCTATTATTAAATGAATAACAATTATCTACAATACATGCAATTTTTTTTTAATTCTACCTTTTATAAACTCCCTCGTACTTCGCCCTCTTGAAAAACGTCAATTATAATTTATGCTGCTGTTTGCTACGCACGCGATCAAAAACTCATCAGTCTTCCTATCGACAATGATAAAAACTAGCAATTTTTATTCTTACCGTGTAATAACTGTTACAACAGTTTAGCATTTGACTCAAACAATTGTCATAAATTTCTCATAAAAAATAACTTGACTATTTCTTCATTTTTCACGCCTGTCTCATTATGGAAAAAAAAAAAATAAAAAACGTAATTGTTGAATTTTTTTTAATAATATATCTACATAAAATATATTGATTTAAATAAATTTAAGTAATTAACACATCTTTATTTTGATTGACCAATGCAGATTAATTTTTTTCCGTTAGCTCACTGTAATTTTCAAAACTACTTTCAAGTGCTAATGTTTTAGATACGAGTTAAATATAATCTAAACTTTACGATGCTTCTCGTAAAAAATTTAAAACTGTATAAGAAAACTTTATAATCTAGAATAGAAGTTAATTAAAAATAAAATTACATATTGAAATGATTTTTATATATTTTAAAATTTGTATTATATATATACTTACACTTTTAAAAGTTGCAATATTCAAAACAACAAAGTGACCACAAGACATCGTTAAGGGCTTCGACGACTGGTGCATAATAAATAGGAGCTTTTTTCTTGATTCTTGACTCAAAATCATCCATTCTGTTTTATAAGCATTATCACTGAAATTCAAGCCCTAAAAAAAAAATACAACAAAGTTTATATTTTCATATGATGAATAATTAAAATATTTTGATTTGTTTAAAATATTTTTGATATATGATACCTTGAGAGTAGCTTGATTTCCACACCAACATACGTAAAAGAAGCCAGCAGTCATACTCATTAAATAAACTATTGCCGAAAAAAAAACAAAGCTGCCTGGTTTGGTTGTTCGTAAATTATACGCGATAAATGTGATAATCATTGATACAACTATGAACTGCATAACTAACGTCCAAATGAATGTTTTTGTTATTTGTTTAGCAAATCTATAATTTTGGTAGGTATAAAAGTAAATTAGTGTTAAAAAAATATTTAAAAAAAGAGATTATATGATGTTACGTGACGTACTTTAAAATGTATAAGTGATGGCGAATCGTTTCTTCAAAAATTTGACGTTGAAATAAAAGCTGGGATGCATTTCCATTTGAATCCTTTTGTGCTAGTTTGATACTCTCTATCATCTCTTTTAATCTCAGAGACATAATATCAAATTGTGCGCAGACCTGAAGCATAAAGCCACTAATGACGCAGCAGTCGTTGATATTTGCTATACTTAAGGCCCGGTAAGTTAAAACTTCGTAAGCGTACGTCAACCAAAAATTAAAATCTGATTGAAGATCGTAGGGTAGCCAGACTGGATCTGGTAGTACGTGTTCACCCTTGTGTAAAATCAGTGGTGTTAATAAAAATCCTGATACTGATATTAGAACTCCAATATTAAGAATAATTGTAACTTTTCTACAACAGACAATCACAAGTATATAAACATTAAATAGTTTATTTAAAAAAATATGTATATTACAGCAAATTAATGAAATACCTACCTAATAAAACAATCAATTTGATTTTGCACTCGAACTTCATGAAAATTTCTGGTTAAACAATATTTATTTTTTAACATATTCGCAAGACTAATTATATTTTCGCGATTAAATACATAATTAAATGATCTACCAGTATCAAGAAAAAGAGTAAATACAGTATAAAATAATTCGGTGCATTCGCTCAATGGTAAATTACCGAAATGGAATTTGGCAACTATTAACATACATGTGGTCACCATTAAAAAGAGCATAATAAATGTAAAGATTTTGTAAGGTACGATTTTTAATTTTGATTTCCAATTAATCGGTTGCCAAATACCACCTAGAGTTAACATTGAAAATGCAGTTGGCATAACATGCATTTTTATTTATTTTATTATTTTTTAATTAAAAGAAACTAATTTGACTTTAAAAAATGTTAATATATACAAACTACTTTATAGAGCAGATAGTTAGAACTACTTTCTTATTTTTTTTCTTTTTACCTCACAGCTAAATATGTGATAAATAATTTCTCATTCTCCAACCACAAAATATTTCATTCTAAAAATTAATAGCTAAATATTATGAAAAATTTTTCTTTCAATCGTCAAACACGACAACGATGAAAATGAATGATTTATTATCTCTAACAAAACTACGTGATATAAAATAGCAAAAAATTGCAGAAAACATAGTATTAGGTACATACTATGTATTTGTACGAAATATCGGCTATTATCAAATTAATTATTTATGAACGAGGCATTTCTTAGTGGAAGCTCCTTTTTAAAAGCTGACAAGTTGTTATTTTAGTTGTTATATACGTATCAGCCTCATTTTCTTATATATTCACTATTATTCTTATATTCAAACAAAGGAAAGTAAAAATCGAATAAGTATATAGGTATGCGTGTATGACTATGCGTAGCTCGAAAAACCTTAATAGTATATAATATTGTGAGTTTTAGGTACAGATGCACCATGAAATATCCAACAAAAGTACTTTTTTTTAATCTTCTGTGAATAAATATATTTTAGTAAAATATGTTTTTACATATGCATTTATAATATATTTTACTACAAAAAAATAGAGTTACAAGAATACAATTTAATTGCTATTATTCAAAATATTTTGATAAGGCAATCTACGCGGTTGTTCTTAAAAAGTTTAACGCCGAGTAAGACAATTTGATGATCTGAAAATAGTGAAATATTATGAGAAAGATAAATTTGATTTTTTAAAGTATATTAGACTCTTGAATTTCATGCTTACACTTTTGAAAGATTCTAAATTTAGTGTTACAAAGTGACCACTTTTCAAAACCAACGGTTTTAGTGATTGTTGCATTATAAGTAGCAGCATCTTTTGGGATTTGCGATTAAGCACCAGCCAATCCGTATTGTAGATGTTATCAATTACCTCTTGGTTCTGTTACCAAAAAAGTACATAGAATATTAATCAAAATAACATATTTATATTTTACAGGTATTTTTTACCTTGAGCGTTACTTCATTTCCAAACCAGCAATAACAAAAAAATTCAGCTGCCATACAAAATAGGTATGACAAAGTAACGAAGAAATCAACGCTTCCTATATTTTTTTCTGGTAATTTGTAGATCATGAAACTAAATATTATAGATATGGCCATCAATTGTATAATGAGCGTCCAATAAAATGTTTCAGATATTTTTTTTACATATCTGAAAAAAAAGTAAAATTATTTATTACTATAGTACGTGATACATATTAGGGAATAAATAAAGCATTGAAACGTACTTTGCAATATGCAGATGATGACAAACGACGTCCTTTAAAACTCGATGTTGCATAGATTCCAGCATCAATTCCTGATTATCATTTCTGTTATCAAAGTCCTGAATTTGATTACGACTGCGTACATCATCGGTTAACTCTTGCAATCTCAAGGACAATATGTCAAATTGTACACGGGCTTGAAACATAAGACCGCAAACGAGGCAATATTCGTTAGCATTAAGTAAACCACTGAAAATTATTGTTATAAATTCAAAGCCATAGGTCAGCCAGTAATTTCGTGCCAATTGGATGTCATATGGTGGCAATGATTTGTCGGGAAGAACTTTCTTGTCACTTGTCAGTATAAATGGTACCGTTAAAAATCCAATACAGGTAAAAAATACCATCGCGTTAGCTGCAATTGTTGCTTGTCTAATGAAAATTTTTATAAATATTATTAAAATTGTATTTAATTTTTTCTTCAATTTACATAGTTGCAGTTCTCAAGATTTACCTTATCAAATTGTCCGCATCATTTTGTAAGCTTTTTTCATTATAATTTTTTGGTTTGCAATACTCATTTTTTAGCATGTACACAAGTTTTATGATATTATTTCGATTAAATACAAAATTTAATCCCCTACTATAATTTAATGAAATTGTACAACTAACGTACAATATATCAGAAAAATCATTAAACGACAAGTCGTGAAAACAAATTGTATAAAATTGTAATAATACAAGCAAGTTTATTGAACCAAGTACGTAAAATGTATAAATTTTATAAAGAAACATTTTTTCTTTTGATTTCCAATCAATTGGTTGCCAAACACCGCTGAGCGTTAAAAAAGCAAATACTTCCTTAAGTACAAACATTTATTTTTATATCCAAGTAAAACTTTTAAAACTAAAATTCACTTTTCACTTGATCAATTTAGTCAAATAATTTCGAATAAATTTTAAAAATCAAAGTTTCAACATGAGGTAGATTATTATAAAATTTCGTTTTACACCACCAACTTCTACGAAGTTGAGTTTTCTGTTCGTTCCGTTTCTTACTAGACGAACTTTAGAATCGATCGAAGACTCGAAGATAATTTTGCCCTGCCTATTATAGTCTTAAGGGGAAAAATAAAAAATTCTCTTTTACGCGCAAAAGAAGTACAGCGAAGCTGTAATTAACTAAACTTAGAAAAATAATAGTACAAAGTATAGAGCGTACTTAGACAAAGAAAAAGAAAAATTGTGTTGCATCCACGTAAGAAGTAAAATAGATAATTATTCTCTGTGACAGTTTATCTGGTATTATCGGATTATTTTTAAAAAGGGAGCTCTATACTTTTTGTTCTTTATTTTTTATTTCCAGTCAGTCTGAATTGTAATATCGTCACAAACTGATGTCTGTCTCACGACGTAGAAAAAAAAAGAGAGAAATGAAAAACCAAATTATTGTATCTATTTATTTAATTAAATATAAAGTATATCTATATTTTTTAAAATAAAACGATGAAAAGTAACTTTAAATAATTTGTAAATTCGAAAACTATTTGTATAGAGTTTATTTTCATTGTACAATGTGAATTGACTTCTATTGTGTACTATAATAAACAAGTTTTGCTAGAATCGTTGCTACCCAAGGGGGTTTTCACTCGTGAAATCGATTTTCATTTTAACGTGTGAAATCAGTGAAATCGATTTGAAATCGGTGATTACTGAGCCATTTAAAATGCACCACATTCAAGTGCATCAATTATGCAATTGGTGTATTTAGAGGTAAGTTAAGTATATCAATCAAAACTTTACGATGCTTCTCGTAAAAAATTAAATACTGTATAAGAAAACTTTATAATCTAGAATAAAAGTTAATTAAAAATAAAATAATATATTGAAATGATTTTTATATATTTTAAAATTTGTATTATATTTACACTTTTATAAGTTTCAATGTTCAAAACAACAAAGTGACCACAAGACATCATTAAAGGCTTCGACGACTGGTGTATAATAAATAAGAGCTTTTTTCTTGATTCCTGGCTCAAAATCATCCATTCTGTTTTATAAGCATTATCACTAAAATCCAAGCCCTAAAAAAATACAACATAGTTTATATTTTTATATAACAAATAATTAATATATTTTGAATTGTTTAAAATATTTTTGATATATATGATACCTTGAGAGTAGCTTGATTGCCACACCAACATATGCAAAAAAAGCCAGTAGTCATACTCATTAAATAAACTATTGCCGAAAAAAAAGCAAAGCTGCCTGGTTTAATTGTTCGTAAATTGTACGTGATAAATGTGATAATCATCGATACAACTATGAACTGCATAACTAACGTCCAAATGAATGTTTCGGTTATCCGTTTTGCAAATCTATAATTTTGGTAGATGTAAAAATAAATTTAAAGTAAGAAAATATTTAAAAAAATAAATAAATAGAAGCAGAGATTAAGAACAGTACATGAATGAGGGACGTACTTTAGAATGTGCAAGTGATGGCGAATCGTTTCTTCGAAAATTTTACGCTGGAATAAAAGCTGGGATGCATCTCCATTTGAATCCTTTTGTGCTAGTTTGATACTCTCTATCATCTCTTTTAATCTCAGAGACATAATATCAAATTGGGCGCAGACTTGAAGCATAAAGCCACTAATGACGCAGCAGTCGTTGATATTAGCGAAACTATAGGCTCGATAAGTTATTACTTCACAAGCGTATGTAAGCCAAAAATTAAAATCTGATTGAAGATCGTAGGGTAGCCAGACTGGATCTGGTAGTACGTGTTCACCCTTGTGTAAAATCAGTGGTAGTAATAAGAAGCATATTATCGATATTGAAACTCCAATATTAAGTATAATTGTAGCTTTCCTATGACATACATAAAAAATATTTATAAAAAGAAATTTTTTACAGTAAATTAATTAAATATTTACCTGATAAAGCGATCAATTTGATTTTGTACTTGCATTTCATAATCATTTTTTGCTAAGCAGCAATTTTTTTTTAGCATACTTGCGAGGTCAATTATATTTTCGCGATTAAACACATAATTAAGTGATTTGCAAGTGTCGAGAAAAATAGTAAATGCAGTGTAAAATAATTCGGAGGCTTGGCTTAATGGTAAATCACTAAAATATAAAAGGGCACATCTTAAGGTACATAAGGTCACCATTAAAGAGAGCATGATAAATCTAAAGATTTTATAAGGTATGATTTTTAAATTTGATTTCCAATAAGTTGGTAGCCAAATACCACCAAGAGTTAACATTAAAAACGCAGTTGGCATAACATGCATTTTTATTTAATTTTATGAATTTTATTTTTGTTTTAAAAATATATATTTAATTGAAAATGAATATTTTTAAACTATTTTATACGAATTTTAAAATCAGTAATATTAAATAATATGTGAATTCAAAAAGTATTTTTATATACTTTACTTTAATTGAACAATGTAGAACAATTTCTATTGTATACTAGTAAAACATGTCTTGTCAGAATCGTTGCTACTACATTCAAGTGCATCAATTATGCATTTGGTGTATTTAGAGGTAAATTAAGTATAATTTAAACTTAAGATGCTTGATTGTAAAAAATTAAAAATTATACAAGAAAACTTTATAATCTAAAATAGGATTATGTGATATTGGAAAATTATATTGACGTGATTTTTATTATTTCAAATTCATACTTACACTTTTAAGTTTTTGTATCAAATACCGACTAATATCGAATAAATTATTTAAAAATAAAGGCTTTTTTAAGAGGATACTCTTTTTTGAAAGCTACTGCAAGTCAGATTAGCTTTTTTTTTTTGCATATCAGCCTCATTTTCTTATATTTGTAATTAGTATTATTATTATTAGAATATTATTGGAACAAAAAAGAAGAATAAAATATGATTGTATATCTGAAGGACACCTCTCTAAATGATAGCTCTAAGAAATTAATAAATCTGGGAAAAGTTTAACAATAAATTGAAAAAAATTTTAAGCACATTTTTCATTTTTATTTAATACAAACATCTTATTTTGTACAAACTGATTATAAATGTGTACTAACTTAAAAATAAATAAATCCCATTTAAATTTTGGGACTTATGAAATTTTAATATCATTGTATTTTTTATAGCCTAATTATCGGCATATTCTGTCAGTTTTATTCAATATGTATTAAAATTACATTCACAAACCAATATTTTGCATATAAAGTTAAAACAAGTTTGTGATACTGGTGGTATTTTAAATAAAACTAAATTATCATTACAAAATGACTAATATTTATAGACAATAATCGTGTTTCTTTTTATTAATTATATTAACGTTTAATCTGGATACAAATGTTATTACTTTTCTGCTATTTATACTTTTATAACTTACGTATTTGATAAATTGTGGTTTGAAAAAACTTTTTTATCATTTCTATTTTCAGACGTTATTTGTAAAATAATTATCTATTAAGTAAAAGTCACTTTGTTTAAAATTTTACCATTTTACAATGTCTTTTGACACTACTTAAAAGTAGCTTATTATTAAAATAAAAACTTAATAATTTTATACTTGAAGTAGGAAGAATTATAGTTCCTTTCAAAAATTTCTTTTAAAATAAATAAAAAAAAATGTCAGTGTTACTTGTCTTAATAACATAAAAAAAATTATTTTTTACAACTGTTTTTAAAAAGTTATCCTTATTTTATAAGTGCTATAAAAAGCTGTTTACTTATATTCTCCTTTTCTATTATTATTATTATAACTCAATACAATTTTAAAGTTTTTGATTTTTTAAAAAATTATTTATTATTGAAGGTAGTACCTGCATTCTAGCTCTACCAGAATTTACCTTCATTCTCATGTGTACCAGTTCTTTGTCTTGCTTTTTCCTTGCGCTCTGCAATAACTTGACGCATAATAAGGTCCTGGGTCTCTGGCGACAAATGAGATATTGACTTGGTCAACTGTAAAATATCCTGTACAGGATCCGAATTTGTGTCTTCAACGTCTCGCTGCCAGTTATTTTCTACCGGAGGGGATATCGAATTCCTTGCTCTTTCTTCTGGATCTCGTTCATAAAGGTGGGCTGAAGAAGAATTATATAAGCCAACTTCAGGAATTACAGGCTCTGTACTCTGATTCCGCATGGCTTCTCGTTCCTGATACACAGCCATACCAATGTGGCGCTCCTGATGAGAAGGCTTACGTTCGTTTAAAAACGATTCGTTGCCATTATATCCAAAGTAGCTATTATCCTCTTCTAAGAGCTGCTGTTCTTGTAATTGCTCCTGATGCTGATAAGCAAGAAGTTCACGTTTTATATGATCCTGTTGAATTAGGTTCTGCATAATCTCATCATAGCTGTTAGAGTCGGCTTCATATTCCATAGGATCAAACTCTGACTCACCAAAGCCTGGCTCAAAACTTTGCTCATTTACTTGTTCACCACGCTCTTTGGCAGCCATGACTTCTTTGTAAAGCATATAAACTTGACGGCAGCGAGGACAAGTACGTAAATCCACACCCCGACGACCGCAGTTATTACAAAATCGGTAAGTTACAGGTCGTAGACAATCTTTTCGTTTGTGATTATGTAACCAACAATTGTAACAAGCACGAGGTGGAGGATCAATTTTAGGATCCGTTGGAATTGACTTCAAGCCACCAAATAAGGTACCCGTCTTTTTAATTGGCAGGGGCTTTTTGTATTGGGGATTAGCCTGTTCCTTGATAAATGGCTTTTTACCATTCAAAATTGCAAATTTATTTTTTGGATTTGTAGATAAGAATGGCTTAGTTTTTCCAACAATTAAGTGTTGGTTATTATAATTTTTAATTTTACCTGCTAATGGGTGAACAGGTTTTCCTGCACGGTTTACATATTCTACACGATATGGCCGGCCAATACGACCACTTGACTGAATAGAGCCTCGATAATGATTTTTAGACATCTGAACTAAATAGCTGAACTGTTGATCTTTTTCTTGCTTTTCCTCTTTATCACCTTATTATTCTCTTGGTTTTGTTTTTGTCAATTTCTTTTTATTTGCTGAATTGTATTCTGAAATAATTTATCAAAATTATCAATGATTAAAAATGTTTTTTTTTTCAATGTATTTATTTATATTTTGATTTGCTAATTCAACATTAGATTATGCTACGCAACAACTAAGGAAATGATTTAGAAATAAAACTAAATACTCCAAAAATTAAAAAAATTTTGATGTAATGTCAAGTCTAATTGTATAACATTTGAAAAAACATTATTTATTAAAATTTTAAAATAACAAAATGGTTTGTAAGTCAAGTACTCCAGGATTTTGTCAACTTAACCTTACTTTCAAAGTAACGACTAGTACTTGACATAAACGAAATACGCAATATTGTTGAAAATTGAAATTAAATATTTTTAAAAATAGTTTAATATACCGTAATAAAAAATTACATGACAAAGTGAGATGCGTATATTAAGAATGTTTATTAAAGTTTACTTGTACACTTTACAACCGCCAACTTTTTTATTTTTTCACGTGTTTCTATCTCAATTGATTTGATTTCAAATAAAATATAAAATTTCTTATTTAGATAGTTAAAAATACAATAATACATTGTAAAATAAAAATAAAGCTTATTGTTTACTTACCAATAATAGAATAACCACACGCTATTTTAACATCTCCCAAAATCACTGGGATCCTATACAATATTTATGTAGTCAATATAGAGAATAGCTGAATGATGGTTTAAAGTAAACCCATCAAAATCAAAACCGAAAAGCACTACTACTTTATTAATTTACAACAAGTAATAAGACAAAGTTAGTTGAACATGTGAACCTATAAGAGATGCAATCGCGTTGTTGCCGTCACCTCCGTATTATTCCCGTCGTTGAGTGTCGGTATCGCGTCATATTTTTATCTCGCTTGTGCGTCTATATGTTTCTCTCTCTCCCTTTAAATATTGGTATTTTCTTCTCTTTCTATATGACTCCACTCAGCTGTGCCTGCCTCTGCAGGTCAGAAAAATAAGCATCTTCGCTTTCATTGTGTGTTTGGCGTGTGTCTAGGCTTGATTATTCTCAATTTATTGAGTCATAAAATTGTTTTGGTTGCAATTAGTGAAGAGAAATAGTAAAATATTAAAGTCTGAAATTTTTATGCGCTTTTGTGAATATCCATTTGTTTCGATAAAAGTATGAAAGTTTGATAAAAAATTTTCATCATGGCTCAAACTAACAGAGATACGCGTAATTCCGTTTATCAAAGTGGTGACAACACTTCAGAACAAACTGAAAAGTGTGAAATCAAAGATAATGCTGGTAAGTTTTTTTTTACATTTACATAAACACTACTGTTTATTTAAAAACAGAATCAAATTTAAAATTTTTTTTTACCTTTTGTAGATTGTCTAGGTGCTACTCCAAATGTACCAGAATGTGCTGTGTGTTTACAAATTTGTGTTCATCCAGCTTGTCTTCCTTGCAGCCACGTTTTTTGTTATCTGTGTGTAAAGGGAGTTGCAAATCAAAGTAAACGTTGTCCAATGTGTCGCCAGGAAATTCCAGCAGACTTTTTGGAACGCCCACAATTACTTGAAATACAAAAATCACAACAAGAAGAAGTTGAAGTTACTGTAGAGGAGTCTTTGGACGAGTATCAATGGTTTTATGAAGGACGCAATGGTAATATTTATTTTTTTTATTTTTTTTGTTATTTCAATTGACTATTTCAGAACATTTTAAAGAAAATTAAAATTTTAATTTATCGCAATCAAATATTTAATGAGATTTCCTATTATAAGTTATAAAATGGTTATAGGTTGGTGGCAGTATGATCAAAGAACTAATTTAGAATTGGAAACTGCATACAAACAAGGAAAGCAGTCTTGCGAACTTTTAATTGCTGGTTTTTTGTATATTGCTGATTTCACTACAATGTTTCAAGTAAGAAGAAATGATCATTCAAGAAGAAGACGAATAAAACGTGACCTACATAACGCACCAAAAAAAGGCGTAGCAGGCTTAAGATTGAATAATTCAACACTTCCTGAACAAAGCAATCATCAGCAGCAACAACAACAAGAAACTGTTAGAGAAACTGAAGAAACTGAGCAGCCTATAAATTTATCTAGAGGTATATCATTTATTTATCATAATAAACCTTTAATGCTAGGCCTATGTTACATTTGTCCTTTTTGTAAATAGGAGAGAGAACAGAAATATTAACATCAGATGATAATGTAACAATAATAGAAAGTGCAAGTGGAAATACAAACAGACATTTAAATCAAAGACAGCAATCAGGTTCATTGCAACAAGTTTTGGAACATATGCGTTCTGCAGTATCAAGAAGACAATTACCTTCTTTTAGTCAACATTACTCACAAAACTCCAATATCGATGAATCATTTTCAGAATATTCTCTATCACCTTATTCACATCATGATTTAAGTTCTCAAGCTGATGATGAACATACCTAAAGTATTTTTACTAATATTTTTTTATACATTAAGATAAAATACATTAAAAAAAAAGCACAGTAGGATAAAACATTTCATTTAAAGTTTCATATTTAGTAAAGCATGGTATGTAGAAAATTATGCAAGCATCAATTTATTTTTAATTTTTATTTTTACAATCTATGAGTACAATTATGCAATTCAAGAGACTTAAAATATAGGATTTTATTTTCAACTATAATGTAATATAAAAAACATGTGACTGTAATCTTGAAATAAAAAAAAGTGGAGCAACATAATAAAAAAACTATACAATGCTTTCCAAGCTATAATCTAAAAATGGTATTAATTTTTAGTACAAATTATCATTGTGTTATAAATAATATAGCATCCATTTATTGTTATTATGTACAACAAATGTCATGACATTATTATGTTAATTGTTGCAAAGATAAAAATTTTGATCATTGTCTATTATCTGTTTTTAATTTAATAAAACCTTATCTTTACTATTCTTAAGATAATTTATAATGAGGATTATTTGTGATCTCACCATCTTAAGTATAAAGTACCTCCAATTTTTATTTTTTTTTTTTAATTATCAAATTAAATTATCTAATTTATAAAACAAATATTTTAATAAGAAAAATTTAAAAAATTAGCGCATTTGCATTCGTTGTGTAAGTGCAAAATCAGCCTATTATAAGCTCATTTGATTAGATGTAAGTAGAAATGCTGATATTTATTCCAATATCGCTGATGCTGATGCGACTTGCATGTTTCCATGCATAAAATTAAAATCATCAACCTCATCATTGTATTGCACCAAGAATCGGAGTCCGGAGTTACCTATATATTATATATCTACTTAATTTCCGTACACGTCTATACATGTATATATAATACAACAGTGTTGTCTGTCTCGTGCAGAAGCGCAGTCGTCGTCGTCGTTGTGCTGCTACAGTCGCGATTGAGGTATCTCAATTGTGACTGTATGTGTGTATAATAACATTTAATCGTCGATCGCTGCAAAATCAATTAAGCAATTTATGATTGGTGCTACGAAGGCGGAAATAAAAAAGTTATCGTAGAGAAAAAAAAGGCGTTTTTTGGCATAAGAGGACCTTTTAACGATCTCACAATGGATTATAATGCCGATGGTAAAAACGATTATCTTGTTATCTTATTTTTTTGATTCCTAATTTTATCAATTATTTTTGTTGTTTTCGTTAGTTTTGTTATTATTATTGTTATTATTATTTGATTGTTTAAATTAGCGATTGATATATTATATATTTAACGACTAATTGTTGAAAATTTTCTCGGAAGAACTCAAAATCTACGAGAACACGTAATCCTAACCTCCAAAATATTAAAAAAATTCCAAATCTTTGTTTGTGATGCGAAAAAGTTGTGAAAGCGTTGAAAATAGCGGTAAGATGAATGATTGTATTATACTTGTTTGATATTTAATCTTTTCTATCTTTCTGTTCACATTGTTTAGGCTCACCTTGGAATAATTCAAGTAGCTGTGAAGATGAACGCAAACCCACTCAGAAGGAGGGAAAAAAATCCAACATTTTACCATTATGGGGAAATGAAAGAACCATGAATCTTAATCCATTAATATTAACTAATATACAGTCTTCTCATTATTTCAAAGTTAACTTGTATGAGCTTAAAACTTATCATGAGGTCATAGATGAAATTTATTATAAGGTTTCACATTTGGAGCCATGGGAAAAAGGCAGCCGCAAAACAGCTGGACAAACAGGCATGTGTGGAGGGGTGAGTAATGCAATAAGAAATGTGGAAACACATTTCAAATTATCAGGAAGGTTTTTTGAACAATAGTCTTAGTCAATTGCAGAAAAGCATACGTAAAAAATTAGCGCTTACTGCAATGTGAATAAGGTTCATTGATTCTTAAGGGGGTGTAAATTTAGCGGTTTATGCAGGTCAGGGGTGTTGGAGCTGGTGGGATTGTCTCAACGGCGTACTGCCTTCTGTACAAACTTTTCACTCTACGGCTGACAAGAAAACAGTTAAATGGATTAATCAACCATCCCGATTCACCATATATTAGAGTACTAGGATTTATGTACATAAGGTAAATTTTATATTTAAAAATTAATTTTTTTCAATGATTTTGATTTTATAACTAAACTATTTTTTTTCTTAAACAAGATATACACAGCCACCAGCTGACTTATTTTCTTGGTATGATGATTATTTGGAAGATGAAGAAGAATTAGATGTCAAAGCAGGTGGTGGTCAAGTTATGAAAATTGGGGATGTATTAAAACAATTTTTATCAAAACTGGAATGGTTTTCAACACTTTTTCCTAGGATACCAGTGCCTATTCAAAAAGAATTAGAGCAACGTTTGGGAGAAAGGTTTCCACATAATGTAGGCAGTTCAAAAAATTCAAAACCATCTATAACTATAAACAATCAAGGGAAATATAGTAGTTGTAATAGCAGAAGAGATGACAGCCTACGTAATCAGCAACCAAGACACATTCCAGACAGTGAAGTGCAATGGGGTGAAGCTGAACGAACGAGTCAGTGGCATGCCAGGTGCGTCTGCGTGGTATGGCAACAATTACGTTCACTTACTATGCTTTATTCATTAATAAAAGAAAAAAATATTTACTATTGTAAATTAACTATGAATTATATTTCTCGTTTGTAATGTCGTTATATTCCAGATCTGACGAGGATCGAAGAGACAAGTCTAGAGATTACAGTAGCAGAGGAAACGAAAGGACTCGGGACAGAGAAAGACACGAAGGTAGAGAACGTGATCGCGATCGCAATCGAAATTCTGGACGATCATCAAGCCGCGAAAGAAGTCGTCGATCACGAGATCGCAAGAGTAGGAGTCGTGATAGGTCTCATCACAGGGACCGCAGTAGAGATAAATATCGTGATAGAGAAAGGCACAGAGACAGGTAAACAATATTTGTAATGCTTAAATCATCTGAAGATTTTTATGAAATTCTTACGTTTTCTTTTATTTATTTAATTTCAGAAGGAGCTCGCCATTAGATTATGCCTCTGAACTTGCTCGAGAAAAAGAACGTCAACGAAGGGCGTGAAGTGTATTAATTATATTGAATTTTCAATTACATCACTGAAACTGCAATTTCAATACATTAATAATATAGTCGAAACTTTTTGTAATGTATATTAAATTCATTATTTCTATAAAAATAGTTCATTATGTTTGAATCACAATTATCAAGTTTTAATTTCTATGAAATAAAAAAATTAAATTTTAAATAAACATATTTACAAATACAATTATAAAAGAGTAATAATGATGTAGTGTACATGTTTTTATAAATTAGAATGACCTATAAAAAATAGTGTTCATCAAAATTTCGATCTTTATTATAACACAAAAATCAATGACTATGTAAAATCATATTGCCACCTGTAAATTGAAAAAAACAAATATTTTAATAAAAAAATTTTTGTTTATTTTTATTATACTTTTATTTTATACCAATTGAAAGTGAACAGCAAAACTAAATAAATTTTACTGTTACATGTATTAAACTTCTTAGTAAAAATAATTATATACTTGAGTATTAAAAAAATAGATGTATTGAATAGTATATTTGATACCAATGATACCGCGCGGCGCGAGCCACGCCAAAGAACCAAAGTGGGGGAAAAGCTCGTTTTATTTGCAGGCTTCTGTCTGCTGCTGCTGCAATGCGCTTACCTATGTCATTTTTAATTTTAAACATTTAATCAGAAAACAACTATAAAAAAAAAGAATCACGTGAAAAATAAAGTACTTTATCGTAAAAAAAATGTAATAAAATTAATAATGGCCAAATATAAGAGTTTTAGAATTTAGTTTAATTTTGTAGGTTATATTTACAATTGCGGTGTTTGTTATAATGGAATTTTTAATTAGATAATCGATATTTACAAATAATAAAGATTTTTTTTTTTATTACTAAGTAAAAATTTTGTAATGTAACCGTTATAAAAATAATTAAGATGTACAGATCAATGGTAATTACAATCATAATATTTTTAAATAGTGATTTATAAAAATTAAAATAATATTAATTTTCTTTTCTTATTTCACTTGAGCAGAATGGACAGCCTCAAAGAAATGGCACTCGTCAACCAATGTACAGAAATCGTAACAATGACAGGCATCAGCGTATTTATCGACCTGAACAAGATGAAAACTCAGTTCAGGCAACAGTCATTGAACAATTTAAAGAATCCTGGTTGACTGCAATAATTGGTTTGATTTTGTTTGCCACAGGAATGTGTTTATTTGTTTGGAATGAGGTGAGTTGAATAAAATATCTTTTCAAAAATATTACAGAAAGATAATAATTATATCATTATCTTATACATTTAAAGGGGAGAGCTGTCAAGATGGCATACTCATTAGATGAGGCACTAAACAATATAGCTGTCATTCAGAATAATTTCAAGCCTATACCAGAATTCCAAAATAGATTAGTTTACTTGTCTGGTCCTTTGATGGTGGGAGAGCCATTAACAGAACCAGATTATGGTGTAATGATTTCCTGTGTAAAATTAAAAAGACGGGCTCAAATGTATCAATGGGTAGAAATTGAAGAAGACCAAAGGTATAAATTATTTAATAATTTTTGTATTTAAAATTTTAAATAATTCTTATTTTGAATTTTTAGTTTTCCTGGTTCAACAGAAGAAGTTAAACATTACTATTACACAACAGAGTGGAAAGACAAACTTATAGATCATAATGATTTTTATATTAAGTTTGGACATGAAAATCCTACAGAAATGCCAGTAAAGAGCCAACTCCAGGTGTCTGAGGAAGTAAGAATTGGCAACTTTGCATTGGGTTCAGATCTTAAAAACAAATTTAACGATTTTATTGAGGTGACCAGCGACGAAAGACCTGATCGCTTAGATATTAAAATGCACGCAGGCTTTTATTACCATGGTTCAGATTTGTGGGAGCCGAAAGTTGGCGATATTAGAGTCCTAATATCGTACGCTGGAAAAGCTAACGATCATTATTCGGTCGTTGGAAGATTGGTGAATGACGTAGTGGAGCCTTATGTTACTTCGCATGGACATGAGATTGCGCTTTTAAGGAAAGGCGAAGTCTCCGTTGATCAGATGTTCCATCTTGAGCATGTTGACAACTATTGGAGGACATGGGCTATCAGGTATACATAAGTAAAAGATATAGTAAATTATAGTTTTTATTGTAATTATCTATCATTGTAATTAATTTTTCAGAGGATTAGGGTGGCTGCTGATGTTTTTAGCTGCAACCTGTCTAGCCAATATTCTTAAAACGATAATTTTAAACTCCAACGTTTTGTGTGGATTAATAGCAGTTGAATCTTTAACTATGTCGGTATCCATGTCCTTGAGTCTTCTAGTCATTGGTTTTGCTTGGGTTTGGTATCGACCATTAATAGGCTTAGTTTTAGCATTAGCATCCGTTTTGCCTTTCTTATATTCGACAATGGGATCAGATGCGGTCCCTCCAACGCAACAGCAAAGAGATTACAGAAGACTTTAAAAAAATTTTCTATGCATTGGATTTTTAATCTCAGAAATATAATTTATTATAGTATTGAGCTAATGGAAGGAAATTTATTACAATATTTTTAAAGTTGTATAATTACTGAATAATTGCAATTATTAAAAGTAATTTATTCATATTAATTACTGTAAATTGTATAAAATAATATTTATTTATATTTGTGTATTGCCAAATATCACTATACATTTAAAAATTTTCTACTGTAATAGACTTTTTTATAAAAAATATAGTGTATTAGAATACATAAGAATGAAATATTTTATAATTCCAAGTGCAAATAATCTGAAAATTAAACATTAACATAATAATTCATTAACAATCCAAAAACCTGTGGAATAATAAAGGATAAAATAAAAGATTTCAATAAAAGCCATTTTTTAACCTTTTATTATTTGGTTAAATAAATACAAACTCACATTATCGTTAATTTTTTTTTTATTTTTTATTTTTATTTCTTTTAATAACGAGGCAACAGATAAATGACTACGCAATCATTTCTCAGTGGAATATGCAGCCTCGATACCAATTCGATTAAATAATAATTTTTTTCCAAATTACCCCGGGAATGCACGTTACCGCACCCTTTTTATTTACACGGAAGGCTTAAGCGCTCCTCGTCATTAAAAAAGTACATGCATGTACAGAATTCGTCACGGCTCCGGGATCGTTTGAATTTCAAAAGCAGCGCTTGCTTCGTACGTGAAAAAAAAGTCACCGGGGACAATTACTTAGTTACGAGGTTCCGAGAGCCGGCAGCAATCCTGGCATTTTACATTTGAAATTCGCCGCCGGTTGACGAACGACTTATTTTGGCGAGATCATTTCGCTAAAACGTATTATTGTTAGGTAGCAACTAGAAACCTGGGTTCGCGGAGCGCTGTTTGGAAAAAAATTTATTTACCGAATGGGCTATACGATTGCATGTTAAACCTCGTAAAACGCGTACATGTGTATACAAAAGTAAATGAATAGAAGGAGAGCGTCCTTAAGATTCAAGATAAAGACAAAAAAAATAGGATAAAATTGCAGCGTACATGCCTGCGCGATAAGCTTTGCGTGGTGACGAGATGTCTTGACTTATTAAGGGGCAAAAAATCATTCGCAAGAAGACTAGTAAAAAAAATTCTCTTTTTTATCGAACAGGCTTGTGGCCGCTTTAATTAATTAGAATTCTTTTTACAAGGTAGGCCCATATAATTGTGATTAAAAATCAGGCATTAAACAATTTTAATGAAGCTTTTACAATTAATCTTGATAATGAACAATTATTTTATACATTAATATCGTTAAACATAAACGCTCAATAAAAATTCATAAGCTTTTTAGCCCCAATATTGTGTTGCTGATTTTTGTACTTTTAAGAAAGATTACGCTTTTGATCTGATTATAAAAAAGTAAAAATTTATAATGATAATACAAAAGTAAAAAAGTTCGCTTGATTATAAAACGTCTTTCATAAATCAAATACAAATTATTAAAACGTAATTTTTCTTTTATTGTACTTTTTTTTTTTAATTTTATTAATTTGTTGAAATGCAACTGATATTTACAAAAAGTATATTATACTAAGTGACTGCAATTTTGTATTACTATTATTATTGTTATTATTAAAGTCATAAGAATTTTATAGAGATAAACTATAAAAAGTTATATGTAAAAGCAACTAAAAAGTGTGGGCAGTTAAATATAGTTCTACTTTAGCACAAGAAAAAGTAGACTTGTCTTTATCAAATAAAAATGTAAAGTTGTAAAACATTGCTTTAACTGCAAATTTTTTTTAATTACATATAGTTCATTCGATTGAAAATTGAATTGGATTGATTATATATGTGTGGCTTAATATATGTCATAAGAATAATGAATATAAGATAGTATTATTGAATCGACATCGTCGGTACGATTTTTCTCCTCTCATATATCCATGAACAAAATTTTTAATACTAACAAAAATACATATTTACTCAAATGCACAATGCAATCTTATATAGATGCACGCTTCTAAGCCATTTTATTTTTAGTAACAATAGTTTTGGTGTGTTTTATAAATTTTTTTGTGTGCGTTTTATATTTTTTAAAAATTAGCATTAAGCTTCAATCAACTGATAAAAGAATAAGAAACGTTTGCTGTTTAGCGTTCATCATTTTTTGATAATTTTTCTACATTATGATTATAAATATTTTGTTTCATAGCCATCTGAGTACAAAATATTTTCTTCATTAATTTACATAAAATTCATTACTTTTTTTAACATTATTTGTACGACAATTACTTTTATTATTCAGTTTCACGTAATTATTCAGATTATTTTATAACACTATACACATTTTCAAATAAATACCAAAAACAAGTAGAATAAATACTTGAAACTCTGAAGAATCGTCATGATAAAATACGATAACTAATCGAAATTCGTACAAATAATAAATCAAATCGAGTTTCCAAATAAATCATAAATAGCGGAAAAAATTTCACTCTCAGATGGCTGCGAAAGTCGTAATTTGGTTAAAAGAAATAATGTTAATGAAGCCCTCTCCATCACGTTGTCGTACCGATGCTCGACGTCCGCCTACATTCATTATTGTACACATTTCTCGAGGGATTTTTTAATTTTTTAATTTTTATTTCTCTTCGGCGCTCGGCGTCGAGGGCGCGTAGTACAGGGGCAATAGGTCAAAATTCGTGTGGCGTTGTCTCAGAATTTCGTCTCTGCGACTCATCTCGTGTGTTGCACAAAATTATTAAATAATCAACATCGTATATTTTAGTGTGTATTTAAAATGCTCGCGTGGTCGCGCCCAAATCCTAACACAACGGAAGAAGAATTTCGAGATATTGAACCCGGTTTATGCGGTATCCGCAGAATTTATTAATTTATTAAGTTCCTAATAGAAAAAGCTCAGGCCTGTTGAAATTTTCCGAGTTTGCGCTTACGAGCCACGTACACGGAGCTTTCGCTAGGTTACGAGCGTGGCTCGAGAAAATTTCAAAACGGACCTTACATTCGCCGTATGCTCACTTTAAAAAATGTGTGCATATACACGTATTTTTTATTTCTCACACTCTCTCTCTCTTTCTCGATCTCACAACGCAGTACCTCAAGTGACATTAACATAAATGTAATGTATTCCCAGAATGCTTTGAGGCCCCGAAAAAAGCAAATTGGGACAATCACAAAATTATCTTACATCGAATGGCCTTTTCTGTTTTTAATTTTCTTTTTGTTTTTGGTTTTCTATTTTTATTGTATTTTGTTTTATAACTTTTGTTAACTGATCATTTTTTATACGTTACATTTATGTCAATGACGAGTACAAACTACCGTATTTTATTTTTTTGTTTTTTTCTTACAAAGTCGAGATGTGGCCGCGTTATTCGATTAGACAGTGATCTTTCTGTCTTTGTATTTGTCTCATAATTCGAAAATGTAAAAAAAAAATATGTATTTGGTGATCACAAGTGACACGCGATCAACGTTGTCGTGAAAATCAGTTCGTAGACTCACTTCGCAGTTCGAAGGAGGTTTTCCCAACGTAGTTTGACATGTACATAAAAATACACAGAATTCCGGTCTGTATTTCTCTCGCGCTTTCGGTTCTCGCGTCAAGCAAGAAATTATGTGCGGAGTGAGTCTACGCATTGGCTTAAAGCCCGCAATGACACAGTTATATGATGATAAATACAGCGATAATACATACACAATGATTAGCTCGTTTTTTGAACTTCGTTTTTCGCAAATGATCAGATACAGAACAATAAATTTAATGGAATACTTAATACGCGATACATGTTGCTTTTCAATATAGTGCGTTATAATTAAAGCTTAATAGGACAACACTCATTTTAAGTTATCAATGACGTGATCAGTAAAACAATATTACCGGCGAATTTTACACTTTAAAAATTATTTTTAAACTACAATAATGTTGAAGAAAACGATGTTGCGATCAGGCACAATTAAATAATAAAAATATTGGTATGAATCATTCGATTGCATGATATTAATAAAGATTTTATACATGAAAGAGAACTTGAATTAATAAATGTGGGTATATTATTACACTTACAAAAATAGGATTTTCTTTTACATTTTTAAATACTTTACTTACGCCGATAATTTTTTTATGTTATAATGCTATAAACATTACTGAGTTACTGAACACGTCCAAATTGAAACTAAATAATCAAATAATACATAAAAAAATGGTGCGCTTTCGCATAAAAAAGAAGAAAAAATGAGAATAAAGTAAAATAAAATAATTATGTAGCAAGAAAAAAAGAAGAAGGCCTCGACTTCACTTGTCCATCGCGCCGTTAATAACATTAGTATTCTTAACTTGTTGATTGTAAACAGTATGTAAGCCGGACCCATCGGCATTAGCGTTGCTTGCACCGGTACCACTAGCAGCTTTTGCATCTTTTTTAATATTAGAATTGGTTACACTATCAAGACCCATCTTGCTGAGAGTACGTAATGCAGTTAATGCCGCTTGGTCACGGCTAGCGTTCTTTGTCGGCCCGTGGCCATGGCATACCTGAGGTGGGTCAGTGCTCAATGAGACGAGCGATAGGTACTCTTTGTAAGTGCCCTGTGAAAGAACATTTTATTTGAATTAATTATATTAATTAAATTGCTTAGAATAAAGTTATTAACATGAAAATTCATTTTTTAAAGGTACCTTAGGAAAATCACTAAACGATACTTCGAAGTTCAGCAACTGAGCAAGATATTTCAATTGGTCTTTTGGAGATACACCAGTAGGCTGGGGCTGTTGCTGCCCTCGTAATTCTTCTGCGACAACTTGAACACTTGGTCCACTAATAACTTTTGAATCAGTACCATTGTCGACCAGCAACAGTCCAGGAACTAATTGTCGTCCAATTGATCCTTCAAATTTTTTTAAATTAATTATATCAGATCAAAATCTTGTAAGTCCTTATTTGGTACAAAAAATAAAAAATTGCCTTACCTCCTTGAGGATAACTATGTGTTGTATCGTTACTATTATCAACTTCAACAAAAGTAACTTTTCGTTTGGTCTCACCCGTACTTTCTTTATTTTCGCCATTGCTACCAGAAACAGAATTGCTACTCGTCTTAATGGACGGTTTAACAGGCTGAGGCTGAGGCTTACTGTAGCCAAGCTGTGCTAGTAAAGCCTCGGCTGCGGCACGTTTGGCAAGCTTTTTATTCGGGCCTGTTCCCTGAGCTGACTGCTGCCCAACTGACACCTCCATCACAAATTCACGCCGCCTAGGAGCACCTTTTTCTTCTATCAGATTGTAAACAGGTTCACGCTCGCGCTTTGCCTGTTGAATTTGTACGAGACGCGAGATGGGGTTAACATCTTCAGAGCTCTCAGATTCTGCTCTTGGCTCTTGATACACTTTGATTAGATTGCGCGATTTCTTTTTTGTCGCTGGTGGTTTGCGCTTCAAGCGTAGCGCGCGATTTTGTACTGGTGCTGGGATTGGTGGCAGTCGTTTAAGTTCATCCAGCATTAGTTCGGCAGCACGTTTTTTGGAAACCTAATAATTTTTGTTATTTTTTAATAGCTATTGACTGATTTTGAAAAACTCACAATTAATCATAATGAAAGCTAAGATTTACCTTTTTAGAGGATCCCTCGCCAAGAGTAACCTTTTCTCCAACAGTGCACCTTGTCATAAATGTTCTTATGTGAGGTTTACCAGTCTCGGACACTACATCAAAGGTAACAGAGAAACCTCGTTTTAAAGCAGTTTCATGCACGAGGGATACGGGGCTCTTAAGTTCGGCATTTGGATCATCGATGCCGTTACGTGTAGTCGCTTCCTCAGTCTGCGTTGTGTTTGTCGTAACAGTCATTTCTTCAGGCAGTGGCAACTGGCGCAGTTGTTCAAGCGCGCGACTTGCAGCATCATGGCGAGCTGCTTGACCGGTCATACCACGTCCAATGAATTCTCGCTCGCCTACTTTTAGTGACACCAAGTACATTCCTTGAGGTTCAGGGTGAAAACCACGGTTGTATGCAGCATAGCGTGGATTAAACATGCGCAGGTGATTAAAATTGCCGTAACCGTGAGTCATAAACTGCTGTGGGGGTGTCGAAATGGCTGGAGGTGCGTGTCGGAAAGTGTAAACAGTTGGTTCACCGCGTTTCATCGCGAGGGCATTTAGTTCCACTGTTGGAGGAAGATGAGCGCCTAAAAACATTGAATTGATAATGATTGACTGACGAAACACATGTTGTAATTGGTAACACAATATATTTAATTCTTACCTGTACTACCTGGACCTTTCCCATAAATTTTCATAGTCCGCGTTGGCTTTGGTGGAGGCTTCCTGTACCAGGTTTTAACAAGTGCATCACTTGCGGCACAGTGCTGAGCTTTTTTGATGCTTGGCCCTTCAGCTACATATTCTTCTTCTCCAAGCATCAATGTTACTGTGAAACGCTTCTTGTGTGCTGGACCTTGCTCATTTGTCAGCCTGTATTGGTGCTGAATTTTGTTGAACCTTGCCAGTTCATTTACCAAACACATTGGAGTTTTTTCTCGTGTATTTGCTAAATTGTTGGCATTGGTTGTATTGTTTTGGCCCTGTTGCTGATTGTTAAGGCCGTCATCTTTTGACTCTCCTAAATTAGCATTACGACATGTATTAATTATACTTTTTATCCTATTTATATTGTTCAATTGATTAATATTATTTACCAGTATCATCATTTTTCTTCTGTTCAATATTTTGTTGTATTTGTGGTTGTTGGTGGGGTTGTGGATGAGGAGGTGGTTGATGCTGTTGATGTTGATGATGTTGCTGTTGTTGTAAAGATGGATGATTTTGCAGTGCCATTGGAATAATATTTTGCTGATCTTTCAGGCCAACATTAACCAAAGTGCCTAAAAATTGTAATATTAAATGACTAACAGTAAAGACACAATATAATCTTTTGCAATGAAAATCTTACTAAAACTTTTAAAAGTCATTTGAAGTTTTTTTAATCAGCAAATAAGAATTTACTGATTAATTTTTTAGCAGTCAATTTTTTTTAAATTATATGTACTTAGAAGACTTCATACCAAGTATATTTTTGTTTATTACCTGTTTAGCCAGATAAATTTTTAAACTAAAATTTAAATTTTATAATATTTTGCATTCCTAAAAAGCTTGTTATATTCTGCATGCACTAAATTATTTTTGTTTACATGTAAAATAAAAAGTGAATAATAATGAAAATGCTCAAATAAAAATTTCTTAATATCATTATGAAAAATTGTAATATAATGATTTTTCTGATGTAAAAAATTGTATCAAGCTGTATAATATGTAAAATCAACATGTAATAAACAAATACAAAAAGGAAAAAAAATAGAATAAGTATATAGTCATCCCAGTGTTTAGACTGTATATCTTGTTCATAAAAAAAGAATAATCAATCCTCAAATCAAAAAACAGACCTGTTATGCACCCATTTGGTCCAAAAATAACTTGAATGTTATCATAACTATCTAGTAGTGATGCTCTGTGAACTTTTGCATCTGCCCCAGATAGCACAAGTATAGCCAGTAGAATAATCGCGGATTTAAAACCGCGGCGATAGTCTAACAAAAAAAAGCACAAAAATTGTGACAATAACTTTCTAATTTTATAATTTGCCCTTAGAAAACAAATTTTTTTTAATCTCCTTGTATTGAAATATTTTAACTATTAATAAAATAGAAGATTCTTGTTTAAATTTTTTATCTATATTTGCATAAAACTATTTTTATTCCTTTGTGATTTTTAAATTAAAAAATAAATAAAGTAAATATAATATTGTGATATATTATGAAATATTGGATCAAATTACATAAATTTAGATTAAAAGAGTGAGAGAAAGTCAATAATTTAATTAACATCAGGTTGATATTTTTGAAAGTTTAAACCATTGCATTCTTACGTTTAATAAATAGCTGAAAAATTGCTCTTTCCATCACCTTCTTAAAAACATTGAGTACTCTACTTAAAAAAAATATAAATATAATTGTGATTACTTTAACAGTATTATACACTTTCATATTAAAATTAAATGACTAAAAACAAAAAACCAAAGAAAATTCTTTACTGGTAAAATAAATCATAAAAAAAATTTTATTTGAATTTGAAATATAATTTTTATAATTAGATACTTAAAAAAAAAAACAAGTTTAATGTTAGAGTACTCAATATTTTAATGGGTTATACAGAATCACCAATTTAATTTCCTTTCTCAAACTCAAAAATAAAAAAAAAAGTCAAAACATGTATTAGAATAGAAAAAAAATGAAATAGCAGTGTTTTATGTGTAAAATCAATAGTCAAAATATACCAATGCTTAAAAATAAACAAACCCATGCAGCAAATAGCAAATTTATAATTTATATGTATGCATAACGCAAACTAGAAGGTACAAAGTGTAAGCAAATTCAGCTTAAAGATTAATAAAAAAATTTACCATTATTTGGTGTTGGATTCATACCCATCAACATTTGATTTCTCATTGCTGGATGTTGAATATGATGCATCTGTTGTTGGTGAGGAGCCATTGATAGCAACTGTTGATGGGTACGTTGATGAGGATGTGGTGGTGCATGCGGATGCATTGGCTGGTGTGTTGGGGCCATCGGTGCCTGCTGCATTGGCCGCATCACCGCTTATTCTATAAAATTGTATCTTCTTTAATTTAGAACAATCAACTCTAGATTATTTTCTAAATCTAGAGCTATAACAATTGAAAATCATTACATTAACAATATATCAATGGGCTACAGATACTCCAATTATGTTTTGATAAAAATTTCCCACATCAACTTAATTAATAATCAATAGAGCTACAACGTGTCTAACGACGAAAATATCCGAGTCAGACCACCCTAATCATTCAGTTGACGATACGGGCGTAACTGACGTTCTCTAAAATCTTGGCAATCAGCTGTAAACTTTTCAAAATGGAGAGCTTGCCATTCCAGAACAAGCAGCTCTGTAACCTTCCCAGAAATCGTTCCTCCAGCTTAGACGGAAATTACTAAGAATCGCGATTATCAGCTTAGGACATGAAAGTGCCGGCTATAGAAATTTCAACGAGCAAGCGTGGTGACGCGTCGGCGCGGACAAGGCTTCACTGAGGAGAATCTCGTGCCAACACCGGCGTCAGCGACACGCGACGGAGAAGGGAGTCGACGACAATGCGCACCAGGACATATACCTATCATTCGATCGTTTAGGAGGAGTAAGTGTCCTAATAATCTAATGTCGGACAATTAAAATCATTAGCTGACATTTATTAAATCAAGGTAATATGGCATATACCGGTGTATTAACCTTCCTCTCTCTAACCCACTTCGCGCGTTATTAACCTAAAAAAAAAGAATCACGAACCAAGGCTAATGATGTTCCGGAACGGGTGTTACTCTAGGTGTTTAAATGAGAGAAACTTACCCTCGTGATCAGCGTCGGCACGCAAAAAGCAGAAGGTGGTTACTCTCTCGCTTCTCTCTCCCGCGGTTGTCGTCGTCGTCGTCAACGCGGCTGGACGACGCTCGTTTTTTCACGCCACAGTAGAAAGACGACAGCAAGCGCTGCTGCACGCCGCGGATGTATAACGATGTAAGTAGGGCTAAATGTGATGTGTCTACTCTTGCTCCGTCCTCCGAATCCCGGCAGCACACAAATCCTGCGTGATGCGGGTGGACGAGGAAGAAGAGCGAGGGTGGACCCAAATCAGGGGGGAAAGAGAGCGAGAGAGTCTGTTGGAAAGGAGAAAAAATAGAGAGAGAGAGTGGAAGAGAGGATGACACGGCGTCGTCAGGTCAGGCGTGGTGAGGTTGACGACGTCGAGGACGGTGGGCCCGGTGATGCAGCGTTATTAGATAGGCAGTTGCTGTTGCAGCAGCGTACGTCCACTGTCCTTCCTCTTCCTCTGGATCTATGCACGCACAACTCCGCTCTCTTTCGAGGAAGGGAGATTGTGCGAGAGAGCCTAACTTCTTCTCTGTTCTTTCTTCCTTCCTTCCTTCCTTCCTTCCTCCGCTCGCGAGGGACGGCTTCTGCGGCGGTGGCGGCGGCAAGCCCTGTATATACTGCTCCGCCGCGTCAAGAGCTGTCTCTCTCTCTCTCTCTCTCTCTCTCTTTCTCTCACTTTCTCTGTCTTGCGCACACGAAGCAATACCACAAGTTCCTCCGCGACTCCCCTGCGGACGACGATGCGGGATACGATATAGGTAGGTATCCCTTCTTTCTGTGCGTGATTACATTATGCGGTACAGATACATGCAGGTGTACCTATATTACACATTCCTATATTTCTCTGTTGGATTGGATATTATGTAGGATACGGTAAATATGTATGTATATGTACACAAGCGTGCGAAATTATATGCACTTGCTCCGGTTACTATTTCTCGTACCTATACCTATAGTTGTCGTTCTGCGAAAATGAGGAGAGCTGATATATGGTCAGAAGAAAAAGGGGAGAACGCAAGAGTTAGTACATACCTACATACACGTCTAACGGCTAAGATAATTTAACCCTTTTAAGCGGCCATGTTCCTTCCGTTATGTAGGTAGGATGTAGGATGTACCCGCAACTATTCTCTTCCATTTAACTCATTTTCTTTTTTACAACAATAGTTGCGGGCTTGTGGGTACCTACTACCTACTTATCTATCGGTCACAATTATTACAAACCATCGTTGGTTTGTCCAGACCCAGTACCACAACCTGTTTACTTAACAAATTGTGGGCTTCCCCGATTTTTAATTCATATATGTTATTTCTCACAAAATGTTTACTTTTCCATTTGTTTTACTTTTTTCTTTTCTTTTTACCGATTCATTGTTAAGAATTCTATTTACAAAATTTTTAGCGGTAAATGCACAACGTATTATACCGATTTTACATCTCATCTATACGAGTATGAGTAAGTATCAAAGTACAGAGATTTTCGCGTTTGACCGGATCTTAAAAAGTTTTGTAAATTGCTGCGTTATATGAATTTATAAATAATGATCGAGCGCATAAAACTACAAGATTAGAAGCAGTGATTCACGAATTAACACTTACACGAAGGTTTTGCTTATTTGATACTTGCTCTGTTTTTTTTCTTTTTTTTTTTTGAAACCAAGATATTAAAAGTTCCATATTTTTCAATTTTAAGGTGTGTCTCAACGATCGAGCAAGTACACACGTCAATTTCGAACGTATAATATTTGATCTTGATTATTTTATAAGTATGACATCTTCTTAAATTATTACACACCTTATAATCGAGCTTTTAAAAATATAAAATCTAAAAAGACCTGATATCGCCAGTGCTTATAGATCATTACATATAGCAGTCGGTAGTTTAATATCCTGACATATATCTTAAAACTCTATATTGCCGACTCTTTTGGCCTACAGCAGGTCGACGAACGCTAGAAATGTTTCTCTCTTAGACTATCTCCAGTCTTCTCCATAAATATATACAACACGCACATAATTTTTCTCTATGCATATTACACACATCGGTCATCGACACCTATCTCGTTGATTTTCATATGTTTTTTATAGACCTGGACAATCTCTATTTACAAATGTCAACTTTTTAAACTCGTTAAAGCTACCAGATTTCGTTGACCTTGTATAGTAGCGCCTGGTGCTCCATTTATTAAATAATCTATTACAACCTAAAAGTAGTGTTAATATATATTTGTCAAATATTTAAGTGAGACCAATTTTTATCTTCTTCCATGATTCACATGTCATTCTTAATGCGGATAAACATCTTTAAGTTTAATTATCTAAATTTTGGACTCCACATAACGTGTACACATGTAGGTATATAGTCATTATAGTCGCGATATACATTAAAGAGATAAAGAGGAAAAAGACGTTTAGACACACGCTTATATTTTCCCCGATATAATATGATGACTGATGATGAACTCCAGCGCAAGTCTCACAATTAATAGATAAGATTTATTACTTTGTTTGCCATATCCCGCATCTCACGCGTATACCTCCTTATTCATTTAGCTCTTAATAATTTATCGCAATGCTTTTACAATATTGAGATCGCTTAATGTAAAAGTACTTAGATCTAATTGATTTATGAGAATACATACCGATATTTGATGGTATATATAAATTTAAAATTTCAACGAATTTACATATGTACAAAATATAGGGGAAAAAAGAAACATAAAGTCAAAAGAAGCTCTGACTGCTCGCAGTCAGTAGTACTATATATGTACAGTATGTGCATATAATATCGCTTTTTTCTTATCGTTGAGTTTCCGTTCGTTATCACTATAAATACGATATATGGGTATACAGTTATAATATACAGAGTAGTACATATTGCATATTATATATAGTTGCCGATCATAAGTAAGTAAAGCGCGCAAAAAGAAAAAAAAATCGGTATAACGTACACGTTTTCGGCGCGTGTGTACCCTGTATCGGATACATACTCTATATCATCTTTGATCTATATCTGTCAACTACGTTTTATCGATTTTTGGATAATTCAAAATTAGATCAGGGACTCGATTTCATTAGATTTTAATAGATTATAATAGCCCCTACATAACATTGGTAATGAACACCATTTGATGTAGGTATATCGGTGATACCGATTTCTCTCACTACTTTTATCACATTTTTACCTGAGCTTCGTAGTAGGAGTAACTCCTACATGCATATCATACGACACATTCAATTCTCATTGCTCATATACACAGAGCTCCATCCAGTCCCTCTCTCCCCTCTCTCTGAAATTCCCTCACACTCTCCATCTCCCTCGCGCCGGTTCACCACTACCTATATACACATAGATATACACACGCTCGATCATCAACACCGGATCGGCTGTGGGAGCAGCAGTGGGAGCCTCGATTCTCTCTCCTCTCCTCTGCATCAGTCACTCAGTCGCAGTCTCGCCGGCGAACGCGAGGAGTAAAGAATAACGTGCGATCACGCACGTCGTGTACCACCTACCTATATATAATATAAACCAACGCAGTTATGCTCCGCAGCTGTTGCTGTTGTTGCTGGCTATGTTGGATATTACGCGAGATGTGACATAAAAAAGAAACGGACGCCGTAAGAGTGTGTATGTGCGTGTACGTGTGTGTATGTGTGAGAAAGAAAATTAAAGAAAAGTGCAGAGGATGATGATGAGTCAAAGGAAGACTGGGAAACCAAGTCCGAGACTTGAAGCGGGACCAATTGGTAGGCTGATTTTCTGGTGAGCATCAACAGCTTTATAAACTCTCCGAGGGCATGGATGGTGTGAAGGTGTATATATAGGGAGAAAGAAGAGGAGAAAGAGAGAGAAAGAGAGTATTGCCGGGAGGCTGGTATGCGCTATATAATGCTCTGATGGTCTGTTTTGAGGTGTATTGAAAGAGTTCTGTACTTTTCCGTCCTACCTTTTTTACCTTAGAGCCTTCGGGTCTTTAAAGAATTTAGTAAAGATTTACAATTTATTATTTTTTAAAACGTTAATAAAGCGTAGGATTGTTAAATGAAGACAGACGCTCGGTTTGTCTTTTGAATGCGACAAGTAAAAGACAGATAAGACAGCGAGGTGAATTCAACATAAAATCGAACACGTACCTATCTATACCGAGAGTTTACAAATAATGATCTTTTTGTCTAAAAAAATTTAAATAAATCATTGACTCTTGTTAGTATCATTTATTTTAGTATATATACATATACAAGGTGTGTTGACCTTTTACTCATTATTTTTTTTCGCTCGATTTATCTTTTTTTCTTTTTTATGCATGACAATAAGTGGATATATACCTACGCACTTTTTTTTCTATTGGATTTTATAAGTATACCATGTTACGTGTATTATCCTTATTTTAAGGTATAACATTTTTTCAAAAATTTTTTTATAGTCACATATTGATTATTGAAAATTTTTTTAAAAAACTTGTTGGCAAGTGAGAACATTGATATGATACGTTAATATTTATTTTTTTACAAAATTTAAATAAATAATAATGACAGTTGTGACAATAATTTTGTCTCGTTTTCGACGTGAATAATAAAAGAAAAAAAGAAGTATATTAAAAATATACAGAAATGTCTATACTATTGTCGGATAGTCTCTTTGTGCATATCTTCCAAGATAAGTAATATCTTATTTGGTCGTTCTTTTATTTTTTTTCATACTAAAACCTAATTATCTTTAACGATAATATCGAAAAAGACATTTTTAATATTTAGCTGTTTATTATAATTATATAATTTATTACATTAATATTTTTTATGAATTTGACACCTTATTTACTTACATCAGTATCTCATTAATTATAGTAATATTATAGTAATAACTATTAAATAAAATTCATCACACGACTCATCTTGTAAACCAAGTATTTTTAGATGTTGGTAGATAACAAATACAAATCAATTAAAGCGCAATTCAATAAACTGGAATTTTATTGTATATCGATAACCGATTGTACACACACATACAATATAATCATTCTTATATAGAGATAACACGCACTTGGCGACGAGAAAGAAAAACATGTTACAGAATTATTTTTTTTTCTTCTTTTTTTTTTTTTAAGAGACTGGAAGTAATAATACACTCAAGTCTGCAATATATCTATAATAAAATTGCATTCGTGATCTAATTGCTTCCAATAAAGTTATTATATATTCGTTTATCTTTAATTACCATCTCTGCATCTCCTTTCTTTATTTTTAAATTTTAATTTTAAAACATCATTTCGTACAATATAATCTCTAAACGAGAAAATTAGTTCACGCTAATACTTGTTAAATAAGCCATTAACAACCAAAATTAAATTTTACTATACGTAATTTCAAGAAACGTGTGTCTATAGCTTTTAGACTTGAAAAAATAAACAAATTTTCCATTTTTATTAAAAGCGTTAGGTGTAACTCGGAGTCACGTATCATTTAAACTTGTATATACCTCCCTTACCCCGTACAAAAACCACAGATCTAAACATACATGTTTGATCTACATATATACCTATTTGTATCTTATAATATAGCCACGTCCGAGACACATCAAATAAAGGCAAAACAGTCGCGTGATATATTCCATGATCCACGATATATTAATACACGTGCAACGACATGTGTCATGTGTATCATAAAACTCATGCCTTCGCGGATTATCAAGGAGCGCCACATTTTATATGTATTGAAACTCATAGCTGTACACCGGAAATTGAACATTCGTTTTTTTCTCTCTCTCTCTCTCTTTCTATGTATACACATACAAAATTACGATGTCATTTTTTGTATTTTAAACTAACGTACATATCATGCAGAGATTTTATCGTTACGAAAATAATAAAAAAATTTTATAACGTGTTTCCTAATATTTATTCTCAGGTGGCTAAGGCCTTTAGTTAATCGAGGTAAAAAGTACGATTTAACAAACGATGATCTACATGATGTATTGCCAAGTGATCTCAGCGAAAAACTTGGTTCTCGATTGGAGAGGTAATTAAAAAATAAAAATAAAAAAATAAATTAATACATTTGAAATTTAATTCTCTCTGCCATTACATTCTATCTTTGCTTATTTATTTCTTAGGTATTGGAAAGAAGAGGTGGAAAATGCACGTAGAAGTGAACGCAAACCTGAACTGGTCAAAGCACTACAACGAGGTTTCGGTTACTCGTATCTTTATTACGCCGGACCCATGCTGGTACTCAATTGTTTAAGGTAGGTTTAATTTTGTGAAAAATAGTCTATACTTAAATTAACTGTATTTAAAAAATTGTTATTCAACAATTATAATTAAAATTGTTTCAGGCTCCTACAACCACTAGTACTTGGGCTGCTAATAGGATACTTTGAGCCAGGCTCTAAAACCGGGAGAGGTGAAGCATACTTTTATGGGATTGGACTTGCAATGCTTAGCCTCCTACACAGTCTACTCAAGCATCACGTCGATCTTGGCGCACTCGAGATCGGTATGCGTCTAAGGATAGCCTGTTCCTCGCTTATTTATAGAAAGGTCAGTGTATCTCTTATTGGTACTTTCTTGATTAATTTACATATATAATTATCTTTTTTTTTTTTTAATAATATTGAAAGTAATAAAAAAACGATGGATATAATATACAGTGGGTTGGTACCATAGACATACTACAATGTCTATGGTTGGTACACACACACACACAATCCACGTGGGCGTGATCATAAAAGTGTATTACCATTTACGGCAGATCGCGTTATAGTGTCTGTAATATGTGTATGTGTGTGTGTACTTATATTGTATAAAACCGGATTAGTCAGACGGCGAACGAACGATGCAGCAGCACAGATGTGACTGTCTGGAACATATATATACTTAAATGATCCAGACTTTCTTTGTTCTATTTGCATCGATGAATGGTAATTCGCATCGATTATTATTATTACTATTATAGCCGCCAAAGCTGTCGGTTTCTTTTATGTAATAAAGCTCGATACGTGATTTTTATTCGATTCGATGTGACTACAATTAAAATTTATCGAAATTTAATTGATAAATAAAACTAAATGGATTATTTTTTGAAGACATGAATATACTTTTGATGGCCTACAGGTGGTGAGATTATCCAGTGCTTCAGCAACAGCAAGCAGCGCTGGTCAGATAATCAATCTCCTGTCGAACGATGTGGCTCGTTTTGATCCACTATTCCTTTATTTGCATTACATCTGGTTAGCGATACTTCAGGGATGTCTTGTATCCTATCTTGCTTGGCGCCGACTTGGACTTGCTGCTCTTGCTGGAATACTTCTTATGGCTCTTGAAACCTTGCCTGTACAATGTATAGATTTTTCGATTTTCCTTTTATAGTTATTTAATTTTTTTAATAATTTTTCATTTCCGTTTTTTTTTCTTTGTAAGATAAGCTGGAACAAAACACAAATAATTTTAAAATTTACGTTCATTCATAAGAATTTAAAAAAAATATATTCGTTTATTATATTTTTTTACAATTTTACGAATATTTAAGTGGCGTGTATTTCTCAATAGATATACTTATATCGTAACTATATATTAATAGGTTTTATCTTTTTATGCAAGGCTTCTGTGATAAGACATTTAAAAAAAAATGTAAATTTATAATTTATAGCTTTTTTGTAGGTGTCGTGTTAAAAAGCGTTAACTTTAAATTTTACAAAATAATATTTGTTTAAATAATTAAATTGAATTAATATTTTCTTTTACGTATTTGATCATACTTTTTTCATTCATTTTCAACATAAGTTCATTTACAAACGTACTTTAATTCGTTTGACTCATAATTCAAAGAAAAATATCATTTTTAATAGCCAAAAAAAAATCACTTCAATAAACAATCAACACAAACATCCAAAAAATACCACACCACGCTATATCGCGATTACACCAGCCTATAATATGCGTCATACATAAAATATCTATATTGACTAATTGAAAATTGGTTGCAGTATACGTCGGGAAGATAACATCGAAGCTACGAGGACGTATAGCATCGCGTACAGACGAACGCGTACGTCTGATGGGCGAAATAATCAGCGGCATTCACGTTATCAAAATGTACACCTGGGAGAAGCCGTTCGAATATCTTGTATCGCTCGCTAGAAGGTGAGGTAAATATCGTAAAGCCCGCGGCTGCGATTTCTTTTTTTTTTTTTACCGTAGCTTAATTACGGACATTGATTTTCTATGTACCCTTTTATTAATTACTTTCTGCATTTTGTGAAGGAATCATGTTTTTTTTTTCTTATCCTCACAAGCTTTATTTTCTCAGACGTGAAATCAAGGCGATCCAATCAATGTCTTACCTACGAGGGGTGAATATTGCGGCAAGTGCATTCGTCGATCGCACATGTCTGTATTTTACCCTTTTGGTATATGTGCTTGGAGGTCATGCAGTAACAGCAGAACGAGTCTTCCCAGCCGTCCAGTATTTCACAATACTCCAAATTCTTTTGGCGTACAATTATCCTCGCGCTATATTCAATGTGTCTGAAGCTCATGTCTCAGTTGGTCGTATCGAGGTAGAGTCTAATTTTATAATGTCTCTAAAGCTGCTGGAGTAAATTTACGAATTTATAAAATATTGTTTGTCAAATTAGACATTCTTACTTATGGAAGAGATTAGGATCCGAGCGCCACTTCTATCAGTCGAAGAAAATGGTAGTATCGCACTTAAAGCTGCTACAGCATCTTGGTCGACCAATTCGATCGTCAATACCCTCCACGACATCACAATGTACATTGCTCCAAAAAAGTTACACGTTATTGTTGGACCCATTGGTTCTGGAAAGGTAAAATAATATCCAAAGATTCTATTATTAATTATTATTTTAAATTTTAAAAATTTACTCTTTTATTTACGTTGTAGAGTTCTTTGCTGCAATTGATGCTGGGCGAACTTCGATCATCGAGTGGCGAACTGCGTATTAGTGGTACAATATCCTACGCCGCTCAACGACCTTGGCTATTTCCTGGTACACTTCGTGATAACATTGTCTTTGATCAAGTTTACGACGAGGCTCGTTATGAAGAGGTGCTCCGAGTTTGCGCTTTGAATCAAGATCTAGCGCGCCTGGGACGTATAGCCGAACGCGGCGTCAATCTTAGTGGTGGACAGAGAGCTCGAATCAATCTTGCGAGGTAAGTGTATTGTTCTTAATATTTAAAGATACCTGTAGGAGAAATGGATTAATTACATTTTTTTTTATAGAGCTGTGTATAGGGATGCTGATATTTATGTTTTGGACGAGCCTTTTGCTGCTCTTGATCCTAATGTATGTAGACACATATATGATAACTGTGTCAATGGATTTCTCAAGGATAAGACTAGGATCCTCGTGACCCACCAAGTCCGTTGTTTAAAACAGGCTGACACGATTTTTCTGCTTAACAATGTAAGCTGCTTTAAAATATAATTTCTTTGTTTTTGTGTATGGATTTTGAGTTAATTTTATATCTATTGTCTTATCATAGGGAAAATTGGAAGCTCAAGGAAAATTTACCGATTTTTCTGAAAAACAATTACGTTCATTGAATGTGTGCGTTGAAAATGACGATGAAGACGAAAACAAAGAGAATAGACGACAGGAAGAGGGACTGACAAAAGAGACTGTGCCGATTGAAACTAAAGCTGAAGTTGACGAGCAAAATCATGTGCCAATCGAATCTACAAAAGACAAAGAGCCGCAAGAAACGGAAGAACTACTGGCCAAAGGAAAAATGCGCACTTCGATATTTTCTCGGTACTTTTGCAGCGGTAATTCTGGCTTTCTCCTACTAACTACTTTTATTCTGTTCGTCCTCGCTCAGACGATTCGAAGTGGCTCCGATTATTGGCTGGCGTATTGGTGAGTGTGAGAAATTGTGACACTTGTAAGTAAATTTTAGTGAAAAGTAATAATAATCGAATTATTATGTTTACACGAGAGCAGGACTAGACAAGAAGAATTGCATTTAAGTGCTATAAGTAATCCAGCTTTCTTATTCAATGCTACGACTTCCGGAGACCTGCTATCCAATTTAACAGCAACTACTGTACTGATTCCAAGTACCACAGAAAGCTCGCCTACGTCAAATACAACTTTGGATTCAGTGTTAAGCACAGCGTCAACTCTGCTATCCAATGTGACCGAAAGTTCAAGCACAGCGATAAATTTGATACCGATCTCGAACTCAACAATCGTAGATTCGATATCTACAACGATAGCGAGTGCACTGTTAAAATCCAATGTTACAACACAGCCGATATTGAGTTCAACTTCAAGTCCGCTACCACGTCTAGCTGCAGAGTTGGCTTCAAACAGCAGCTCCAACGCGACCGACATCAGCTACTTGGACGCAGACGTCGCTCTTCTAATTTACGGTTGTATCCTCATCGGCTGTGTAGTCACTGCGATCGTTAAGGTTTTACTGCTGTACCGCGTCTGCATGAACGCAAGCCGTGCAATTCACGGCGAAATGTTTGGCTGCGTTTTACGTGCACCCATGCGCTTCTTCGATCGCCAGACCTCCGGTAAGAGCCAACCGATTTAAGCACAGCTTATAATACCGATATAATTTTAAGAGCGTTCTAGTATACACGTACTCAGCTCTGCTTCAGGTCAGGTACTCAATCGCTTCTCCAAGGACACGGGATCCATGGACGAGGTATTGCCTGTAACGTTGCACGAGGCAATCGAGGTATTCTCTGTGATAGTAGGTGTTGTCGGACAAGTACTTTTCGTTGATTGGCGATACATTATACCGATGGCTATGATTGGTCTTCTTTACTGGAGAATCCAAGGACTCTGTGTTCCTACAGCCTACAGAATTAAAAGGCTGGAAGGTGCAGGTGAATATTTTTATTAAAGTATTATTTTTATGAATTATGATTTACTAATTTCTTATATTCGCAACCTTTTTTTAATGATAGCCAAAAGCCCAGTGTTGTCTCACGTAACAGCAACATTAGAGGGTCTTGCGACGATCCGTTCGAGTCGAGGCCAAACATCAGCCTGCCGGCGCTTCGACTCTCGTCAGGATGCACACACACGTGCACACTTTCTCGGTATAGCCGTAGCCTCGGCGTTTGGGCTCTGGCTTGATCTTGCCACCGTTTGCCTCGTTGCCATCGTGGCTGTTGGTTGCATTTCCAGTACCGGTAGTTCTACAGTCTTTGCTGGTAGTGTTGGTCTCGTCATAACGCAAGTATGTCATACCTAAAATCTCAAAGAATTTTAATTTACCGGCGATACTTTATACATATTAATTGCCTTATAATGATAATTTTCAGGTAATCATGTTGTGCGGGATGCTGCAGCGTGGTATCAGACAGACCGCGGAGTCAGTCACCCAGATGACGAGTGTCGAACGAATATTGCAGTTTACCGAGTTGGAAAAAGAAACTGAAGAGGAAGAAAAGAGTAAAGTGAATAAGCCACCTGCGACCTGGCCAAGTCGGGGTAAAATCGAGTTCCGGAACTTCAGCCTGAGCTACGGTGAGATCGGCGAGAATGGTGAACCAGCTCTGCGCGAGGTAAATCTTGTGATCCAGCCAGGCTCGCGAGTGGGCATAGTCGGACGGACTGGATCTGGAAAATCTTCCCTCGTCACTGCTTTATTTCGATTGGCACGAGCTGAAGGTGAACTTCTTATCGATGACCTGAATACGGGTGGACTTGGACTTACCGAGCTGCGTCGTCGCATCGCCGCGATACCGCAGGAGCCAGTGCTGTTCTCGGCGTCGCTTCGCGACAATCTTGATCCTCATCATGAGCATGAAGATACGCGAATCTGGGCGGCGCTTGAAGACGTGCGCTTACACAAGGCTTTTGTACCTCTGGATCATCCGATCGAATGCGGCGGACGAAACCTCAGGTATACGTCCTTTTTTTTTTTTAAATTATATATGATATAATTAGACATATATTTTGATATCATTTTTTTTCATTTTTGTATAGTGCTGGACAGAGACAATTACTGTGTTTGGCGCGAGCTCTAGTCAAGCGAGCACGTATTCTCGTATTAGACGAAGCCACTGCGAACGTCGATCCTACCACAGACGCGCTTATCCGCGAGACAATACGCGTCAAATTCGCAGGTTGTACAGTGCTTACGGTGGCACATCGACTTGATTCTGTCGTCGATTGCGACCTCGTAGTTGTCGTAGATGCTGGACGAATCGTTGAGTCAGGACATCCACACTTGCTACTTGAAAAGTCCGATGGACAGTTTGTTAGGATGGCTCAGCAGGCAGGTGATTCGGCGTTTGAGCATCTTAGAAGAATTGCGGAGGAGGTCGGTTCTTAAATGAATTTGATAATTTGTTAATTTTGTTAATTTTTTTCATTTTAAAATAATAAAATTTTTATAATACGTTTTTTTAGACTTACACAAGACATAATAATCAAGAATCAATTAGTGAAGTTGTGGATGAAGAGCATATAAGTGCGAATGGCTCTGTGAAAAGTGACCCTGTTGACAAGACTGCACATGACTCAGCAGAAGAGCTATAAACTTTTTTTTATCCTTAAAAGTTAAACTAATGTGATGGACTTTAAAGCCACAAATGCAAAAGAAATGTTCAAACATATTATTTTGTAAGGTTTACAATTGTATTTACAATAAAGTTTATAATGTAAGTAGTGATAATGATAAGACTAAAAATTGTAGCTTGCTTTTACGGCTTTGATACATAAAATAATTGTGTTGAAAAGAAAAAAATATTAATACGTATATATTAAGAATAAGAATTAAAAAAAAAAATTATATTTGTGTTTTAAATAAATAATTTTTTTATAATAATTATAATTATTGTAATTTTATTTATAAAATATAATATAAATATTCACAGACAAAAATTACATATCATAAAACATTTAGTTTTCTACTTTGAAATGAAAGTCTGAAATAAAGCAATTTCACAAATCGCAGCTTAGATACACCTACACATGCACGCAGTAACATAATACCTTTAAATGCAAACATGTCAAATTCTACGAAAAGGCGCCCTTACTTCCCACCCCCGTCATCCACTTGCCCCTCTCACTCTCTCTCGCTCTCTCTCTCTCTCTCTTTCTTTCTGTTACCTTTCTTGACCAGCAGCGCTACTTATCAGTGGTCAGTGTTGTCAAATTTGCGCGCTGCATGCGCAACAAGAACGTTCCCGGTTGTGCGCAGACAAAAACAAAAGCTCAACGTTGGAGCTGTCTCGGAGCTCCCATCGCGCGCCGTTTCAAGTTCAGTCTTGTTTGGACGATCGGCAGGGTCGATCAAATCCAATTCTCCTTTCGTTGTTAGTCTGATCGTCGTCTTCCCTTTAGTATAGCAGCGTGCGTATCAAACGTCCAGAATCTAATCCTTGGCCAGCAGGAAGTCGCACTGCCTATCACTCACCCACGTCTATATTCTTTAAAAGCCAATCCTCGGGTGCGGATATGCCGGCGGACGTGGGGGACTCGTCCTTGAAGGACGAAAATCCAGACATTCCAGACTTGTAAGTGTACACCTACCTGTAGTAATCTTTCGAGAACAGCTAGATGATTTTTGTTATTACTTAGAAATAATAAGTATTATTGTGTTTTTCGATTTAATTTTGTGCTTGGATTGTGTATTCGCGAAAGAAAAAACCGTTGGTTATAATTACGAACGATTGCGAGGATACTCTGAATACGCGTTCTGTGAGACCGTTGATTCTTTTTAAAAAATTTAATCCTCTTGAATATCTTAAGAGTAATTATCAATCGGTGTTTTTTTTTGACATAATTATGCAACGAAGACTAAATGCTTTTTCTTACATGCTGAGGTTTACCTAGTCTAATGGAAAATTTCTCTTTGTTTTGACTTGAAGGGCATTTTCCGTGTGCGAACCGACGGAATGTCTTAATATAGAAAGAATTAATATTCATTATGTTTTAAATAGTTTTGTAAATGAAAGTAACACCAAGTGATTATGAAATGCGTTTATCAGCTTATCGTACGTAACATATATTCATTTATTTCGCAGTATTCGTACGTTTTCTGGTCCTGAGGAATTTGTCGTTTCTTCAAGTCTCAACGACATGGCTTGCAGAACATCTCCGGATGTCATTACAGATTCTAAAAAAGATGCAGTATCTTCCAGTGTAAACAATCATTCTGAAACGGACGATTCAAGTTCAGAAGAAATTTTTTTTCCTGGAAGATTTAAGTAAGATATTTAATTTGTATATCCATGTTTATTTACGTTTATCGTGTTATTTTTTTCTTAATGTTATGCTTTATTTCATACTTTTTAATTGTATATCTGTTTGACAATTGATTAGGAAGGTAGTTCGTCGTAGACTTCCAAATTTTAAAACAGGAAAGATTATAAAAACTATAAGGTAACAATGGATTTTCTAAATTTAATTAGTAAATATATATTTTTAAAAATATTGAAAATTAATTTAATTAATTATTTATATTTTTTGCATAGACCTAAACTTGATTCACCAAGTACTTCTTCAGAGTCTGCAGATGATTCTTCAGATGATCATGACAATCATAATTGCCCTGATGAACATTCTTATAGCAATAAAAATAACCCAGTTATTGAAACAGTACCTCTTCAAATGGACACAGATTTTGATATAGAAAACATCAATTTGTAAGTTTTATGTTTATTTAAGATTTCTCTCCAATGATTCATTCTTATGTTTATGTTGTAGCACTTCTAAAAATGATGATTCAATTGGCACTGCTACAAATGCTACCCCTGCAGTTACTGGTGTAGCTGACATGCCTGATGATGAATTTTTACTTCAGTTTCCTCAAATTGATGTAAATGAAGGTAGCACAGTCAAGAAAAATGTAAAAAAGAATAAACATAAAACAATTGCAGAGTATGCACTCCCTGATACTGCTGGCCCTTCAAAGACTTCATATGAAAATAATGATATAATCCCTAGTACTTCAAAAGGACACACTCTTAAGAGAGTACTAGTATATGATGAAAATTCTGAAAATAAAAATCCTAAGAAATTTAAGCATGGTAAGAGTTTATTAAAGTACATTTTTATAATTTAAATTAGTAGTTGTAAATTCACTTGGATTTATAATACTTTAAATTCTTATTCTTGATTTGGCATACTTTTCAGATTGTAATGAATCTTTGATGAATAAATCTTCAAGTTTGGAGCCTAAAAGATCCCCATTGGCTATCAAACACAATATTTCATCCATGAGTGGAAATAGGCAAAAAATAGAAGATTCACAATCTAGCGATTCTAGTAGTGAAAGTAGTGATGATGAGAATGATTTTAAAAATCTTGGTGTCACTTGTAATGACAAGAATAGTGATAGTGATGACACTAGCAACGAAGGATCAGAAAATAATTTGAATTTTTTTCATAAAAATGTTGAGGATATGCCTTTTCCTAACATTGAGGAATCCATAAACTTTGATATTGGCAGGTTATTAAAAAGACCTACCATGAATCATGGCAACAGAGTTATGGGAGATAAAGGAGCAGCAGACTATCATCGTGAAAAGTTATTGACCACTAAATGTATAGAAAGGCTGTACACTTCTATCACTAAAATGCCAAAAGATGCAGTCGAGCAAGATCCCCAGGGCCTTCGTGTTCCATTAATGTCACATCAAAGACAATCATTAAAATGGATGAAGTGGCGGGAGCGACAAGATCCATCTGGTGGCATATTAGGTATTTTAAGAAATTTTTTTAATTTAATTTTTTTTTAATGAAAAGTAATGTTATTCATCTATTATTATTTATTAATTTTTGTTAAATTATTCATTCTTTAAACATATTAAAATATATTGAATTTTCAGCTGATGATATGGGTTTAGGTAAAACCCTTCAATTGATAGCATTGGTTCTGGCTACCAAAAATGAAAAAAAAGAGAAGGAGAGACTTGAGGGTCGAGTAGTAGAAGATAGTAGTGATTCTGGCTCAGAAGATGAATTGGTTGTGCGTTCAAATCAACGTAAAAGTAAATAAATAATTTTATTTTTATAATTATAATATTTGTCGGATTTAGAACTCAAAACTAATAATCTAACAATTATTTTTCAATTGATCTTTTTTATGTCACACTTTTATTAATAGTACCAACACTTATCAATTATAATTTTTTACAGCTTTTGAAGGAAAAACCTTAGTGGTCTGTCCTCCATCCCTCATTGATCAATGGGAAAGAGAAATAAGGCATAAGACTAAGAAGAATGTCTTAAAATGTTACGTCTATCATGGAAACAGTAGATCAATTAGCGAGGGTAGACTTGCTAAATATGATATAGTCATTACAAGTTACCATCTACTGACCAAAGAGTATGAACAACATGTGTCACCCAAAATATACAAAGATTCAAGGCTGTATAAGGTAACAATTGTTTATATTGTTATAAAATAAATGAGGAATTGCCCAACTTAAATTTTTAATCAATAGATTATTTGGGAGCGCGTAATATTGGATGAGGCCCACATGATCCGAAACGATAAAGGTAAAATGAATGAAGCGGCTTCTGAAGTAAGAACGCGCAGTCGTTGGGCCTTAACTGGTACACCGATTCAAAACAAAGAGACAGACATGTACGCATTATTGAAGTTTTTGAATTGCACTCCTTTTAATGAGAGGCAGGTTTGGAAAAAATGGGTCAGCACTGACCCAGCTATGGGCGGTCAACGGCTTGTTGTCATTACAAAATCGCTCATGCTTCGTCGCACTAAAGATGAGCTTATGAGGAAAGGCATGATTCAAAAATTGCCGGAGAAAAAAGTTGAAGAGATAAAACTTGATCTTGACTTGGAAGAGAAAATTGTATACCAGAAGCTTCTTTTGTATTCCCAAACTTTCTTTCTAGAGTTTTTAAGGCAACGTAAAGATAAGGAATACTTTAAACAACATGGCTTCCACATGAGATCTAAGTCACTTATTACTGAAGGTATGAATATTTCTTATTAAATCAAATTTATTTTTTCAAATATACAATACAATTATATTTAACATAATGCATATATTCAATCAACAGAGGTTCCAAAAAACATGACAAAACTAATGAAAACTTTAGTGCGGAATCATAAACAAATACATCCACATTTCATTTTGGTTTTAATTCTGCGGTTGCGTCAAATGTGTTGTCATCCGACACTTATTAAATCAATGCTGGACAAAGAAGACGTTGAACTAGCAGGTGGCGACAATGAAGCTGATTTTTTAAATGTAACTATGGTCGACGAAATAAATAAAGTATTGGCTGAGGAAGGCGAAGATGAAGAGCCAGAAAATAGTTTAACTATTGATGATGACTTGGCACAAAATGTTATGTCAAGAACAAATCCAGTCTTTAGAGATGACCGCCAAAGTTCAAAGGTTTGATATTTTTGAAAAAATAAAATTTTTTAAATTATATTTGCATTTCTTATTAACAAAAGTTTTTTCCTATTTTAGGTTCGAGCTATTTTGAAAATAGTTCAGCAGGTTATAGATAATGAAGAAAAGATCATTATTGTTTCCCAATGGACCGGTTTTTTAGATATTATCGCTAATTTTCTTAAAGACATTGATGGTGCTTATTACGGCAGGTTTACCGGTCAAGTACCAGTTCGAGAGAGACAGGTATCAATTTGTTTTGCATAATCCTACATCATTTTCTTAAAAAAATAATTTCACAAAAATTATCTAAATTAATTTTAATCAAAATACTTTTTATTTATTTACAGCTTATTGTTGACAAATTAAATGATCGTCAAAATAAATTCAATGTTCTTCTTTTGTCTTTGACCTGTGGTGGAGTTGGGTTAAATCTTGTTGGTGCAAACAATTTGATGATAATAGATATGCATTGGAACCCACAATTGGAAACTCAGGCTCAAGATAGAATCTATCGTTTTGGTCAAGAAAACAATGTAAAGATTTGGAAGTGAGTACTAACATTTTTTCTTTGTTTTAATAAAAAATTACTTTTTTTAAATATATTTTTTTTTTAATTTCTAAATAAAGTACTATTTTGATTCTATCTTAATAAAAAAAATTCTTTGTATTAACATAACTATCTATAAAAAATTGATAAAAAATAACTATTTTTCAGGTTTATTTGTAAAGATACAATCGAAGAAAAAATTAAAACTCTGCAGAATAAGAAACTAAAATTAGCAAGTAATATACTGACTGGTAAAGTTAGTAATAAACTAACGATTGAAGATTTGAAACTATTATTTTCTTAATCAATGTATTATTATGTTCATATAATAAGTATATCATATAGTTATTTATTACATTTAAATGTTCCTGTACTTAGTTTAAAATAAGCATGTAGTATTTTCATATGTACATTTTTATACATAGATATTTGACTACTGTGTTAAAGTAATAAAAAAAGAAAAATTTAAGTTATTTAATATGTTAACTAAATGTATCAATGTTTTAATTTAAAAAAGTACTTGTTTATATTGCTGTAAAGTATGTGTACAAGATTTCAAATATATGTATTTGTTTTTTACTTTTAAAAATGCTTCTTATTATTCATCAAACCATTTTATAACTTGACCAATTTTCTACTGTGAAAAATTGAAAAAAAAAATTTTGTTAAAAAAAGTAAATTTAAATAAAAGTAATAATATTTGATTTTTATTCAAGTTTAATATTAAAGTAAAATCCTTTTAAAAATAACTAATTAAAAGTTTTTTCAAATTTTAGTACAGAAATTCATTCAAATTTAATTACAAATATTAATTAAATATTATTTTAGAAAATTCATATTTATCAGAATATTTCTTGTAAAATAAAGAAATAATATTAGCAGATAAAAACAATCCTACAATAAAATTTTGATGTCCCCGTTTTATTCGTCATTTGATTGGCTTAGTAGATATAAAGAAAACAAAATCTGCGCGAAGCGCGGCAGTGCAGTCCGCGATTTATACTGCTCGTGACGTCATGATGAGATTTCTGTGAGAGGGAAAGAGAGAGATGAAGTGTTTTGAGTTA